>JAUZTB010000011.1:76907446-76922301 GCA_034780895.1 Rhynchobatus australiae
CTCTCACTGCCTGCCAATCGGATGCTAAAATCCCAAAGCAATGTTGTGGTGGTGAAATGGTTAAAAATAACTATTTTCTGTGCTTATTTATTTCTCCACCTGAAAGAACAAGATGGTATTGTAATGAAAGCAATAACAAGTAGTAACAATATATTCATTGTCCTCCTGAGGAAGTGTCAGAAAGAAAATCCTAAAACCAGTTGTCCTTGATAGAGAAACTGTTAACAATTAAAACTCAGAGGGAGGTTGTGTTTGTTTATAAAAGGTAATAAAACCTTTCACCAGCTCCTGCTGTATGAAATCTGAAGAGTGAACCTGAGCTGATTTATTCTTTCCATAGTCTGCAAGAACTGACATCAGTTGTAGCTCCCTCTCTGTCGCCACAGCAGACATCAATCATTTCAGCACAACCTCTCAATTGCATTCCACCAAGTGGTACCTGTTGTTGTACATGCTTTGGTATTTGTGCAGTTTTGGGGTATACATTTTTCCCCTTTGTTTTTTCACTACTAGTAACCCCCATAACCCCAGCAATCATCATGAAATCCTTGCTGAAGGAAAATACCTTGGGGAGCAGTGACAATTCTGAGAAAATCCTTGCGCATGTTCAGCTACATACGCAGACGGAGACAGATGCACATGCACAGGTACAAGAGAAACAACACTCACACACGCGCGCGCACACACACACACACACACACACACACACACACACAGAGATACACGTGCATGCACACACACAGAAAGATGCGCACACAGACAGATGCATGCACACACACATACGAGCGCGTGCACATGTATATTATCAATTCATTAATATTTAAACCTGGGAGTGAGACTATTTTATAGATTATTTTTTCTTCTTCCAACAACCAAAGATAATAAGCTGAAAATATTCTCTGACATTTACTTGCTGTTATGTCATTCCATTCCTCACCTGTGGATGTGCATTTACATAGCACCATTACTCCAGTAAAATGTGTCAGACCACTCCAGGGGAGATTGAGCAATGTAAGGTCATGCTTTTTCAGGGCAGTGAATCTCTCAGAGGAGCAGAGACAGATTGAGAGTATTGGAAAGGGTGCTCTGGAACATTTGGGTCTCTGAAGATGAAAGCAGAGTTGTTCAATGGAGAAAAGACAGTCAGCATGCAGATTGGAAGGGTACAAGAATCCAGGTGTTATAGGGGCTAGAGTGGTTCACCGAGACTGGACGGGGCAGCAGGTTGTTAAGCTCTTACCTTTACTTGTGGAAAACTGGCATACGGAGCATGGCATTTCCATCATCAAGGCATTATGAATGTGTAATATTTTGTCTGTTGAAATTGCAATCTACTCTGATGAAACATTTTAATAACTTTCATTCTTTTAATTTTCAAGATGTTTTAAGGCCAACATGATAAATGAACAGAGTTCCTCCAAAGTAAAGTACTTAGACGGAGAAGAAAAATTCAGACATTTAAGTCCTGCTGTGGCTGAAATGCTGACACCAACAATTAGGGCTCATAGATTCAATTATACTAATGTTACCGGCCAAATCCCTGTAATTAAATTCAAGGGTCCATTGCTTCCTTCACAAATAGAGAAATGTAAGTAGTTTTGAATCTTTTTTTCAGTGGTTAGGTTAGTTAGTAACATGCAGAGGATTAGATCTGATATTATTTGAAGGGCACCAATTAGTTATATAAAAAAATTAACAAGCTTTTACTGACGCAGCTTATCCTTTTTGTGTTTTGCTCTGGTCCCATTGCACAGATTGGTTGGCTGCATGTTCCAGTGTGGAATGATTGTCTTCACAGATTTTTTTCTTGTGGGGTCGTCTGTTGGATTTAACGGTCAAGGTCACACCTGCCTTATGCTGGCAGATCCGCAGGGATCCAGTGACGCCCTCCTCATGAGCGCGCTCGTCTTGACATCCCGCCTGTGCGTGGCAAGGTGGAAGTCAGAGATGAGATGGAAGTCAGATGCTGATTTGTGTGACCTGGGGGTTTGTGCTGGAGGCAGTCTAGCAGAGGAATGCAAGTGTCCTGAGCTTTGCCTTCTGGCCTGGGATACCCTACCTATGTAGTATGACCTAATTCTCATACAACATAGAAGGATGCCATTTGGCCCATTGAGTTTATGCCCAGCCTCAGAGCAATTATTTCCCTGTAACTTATGTCCTCACACATGCCCATGAACATCCCCCGATTCTCCTATCAGTGTAAATTTACAGCACCCAATTAACCTAACAACAAGCACCTCCTTTTTGGGAAAATGGGAATTTGATCACATTGGGCCACGTGAATGCACTTTTTGAATGAGATTGCCAACCTTGATTTAAAACTGTAAATACAGGAAGGTGTATACTTAATCACAATGCTTTTAACCATTTCTGGCACTTAGGAGTGTTTTTAAAATTAATAAAACATATTTATTTTAAAAATGGTTTTAAACCTGTTTGAATTATTTCTGAATGTTGCTGTATCAGAGAAATGAAGGGAATTGTTCAAAGGCTATTAACAGCACCAAGTTATCCAAAGGCCATCAAGGCATTCCAGGATGGGACTTCAAGTTGCACCATCTGAGGACCAGTTGCTGCTTGTGGCTTCCAGTTTGACCGGTTCCACTTGAGCTGTGAATGGAGACAGATACACACATACACACACAGATACATGTGCACACACATAGAGATGCACACCCACTCACACACACATGCACATATGTACAATATTGATCTATTAATATTTTAACTTGGGAGTAAGAAGACTACATTACAGATTTTTTTTCTGCTTCCTACAACCAAAGATAATAAGCTGAAAATATCCGCTGGCATTTATTTCCTGTGATGTTGTTCCATTCCTCACTTATGGATGTGCATTTACATAGCACCATTATTCCAGTAAAACGTTTCAGAGCAATCCACAGGAGATAAATCAAATGAAATTTGAAACCGAGCTACATAAAGACATGACTTTTTAGGGCAGTGGGTCTCTTAGGGGAGCAGAGACGAGCAAATGCTGGCAGTTAGATGCATTGTGCCCATCAAATCCTGCTTTTCTTTTTCCTCAGAGCATTGTTTTCTCTCCACTTTCCTTAAAACTCTGTTAACAAAGTTGAATTGTAGACTAAATGTAAACACTTGCGAGATCTAAATGGGAAATAACACTTGATGGGGCAGCAAGTCAATCTACCAGGAACAAGGGTCAGAATGGTTGATTCTCAGAATCCCGGTCAATCTAATGTTTAAATATTCACAGCTGTAAATGATTCAGGAAGTAACCAGGTGGTGTTTGCCTCCATGAGTGCTTTTTCTCTCTAACCCCTCATCAAGGGAGGATTTGTACTTGTGGTGGTAACATATTAAATCTACCATGTTGATTCTTGGACAGAGATGCTACCTGAAACTAATAGTTGCTCCTTGTCCCTAATCCATGAATGTTGGGGAAACATTGTTGGGAATATCCACCCTTCTATGACTACTTGTGTTTTTACCAATGACCTCTCCGAGCTGGAAAGTTACTCCACTCAGTCCCCTTGGAATGGGGAATGTTCCAGTTCCAAGAAGGTCAACTACTGGGCTTCATAGTGACCTCAGCAATGATTCTGGGATCTTCTCATCTATATGACTGTAAGACACATGTGCTCCACTCACGCACTAAGCTAACAGGAAAACCACAGTGTTACTTTTAAATCAAATATTTAAGAAATTTTCTTAACCTTGTCTCATGATTGAGGATTTCCCCTTGAATTTGTATCTCTGACAAGCGAACAACTTCCACTTGTTTCTTGATATTTGGTGAAATGGAGCCAACGAAGATGAATAACAAGATTTTGCAACCTCATTGGGTAAACAGTTCTATTTTGTTTAACATTAAGTGGGGCACAAAGAGTGCCTGGTCTGCAGGGAAAGGGAGTATCCAAATGATTCTTGAAACACAAGAAAAGTTTTGGAAGCTGAGTGATGTCTTCAATGGATTTAAGCATAAAGGATTTGAAAAGAATCCTTGAAAAGACCCCAAGTCTGTGTAAGTGGGTTGTTTAGGGACTTGGAATACATAGAAATTTATGGAGGATAGAAGTTTGCTCTGCAGAGTATTGGACATGCAGGTGGAACATGATTGAAAGATTTATTGACAGATGGTGGTGATGATAAGATAAGAATAACATTTATTAGTCACATGTACATTGAAACACACAGTGAAATGGGTCTCTTTGCGTTACTGAGAATGTGCTGGGGGCAGCCCACAAGTGTCACCACTCTTCTGGCACCAACATAGCACGTCCACAGCTCGCAACCCTACTTCTTTGGTATATAGGAAGAAACCGGAGAAAACCGAGGAAACCCACCTAGACACGGGGAGAACATACAAACTCCTTACAGACAGCAGCCGGAATGGGGGCAGTTGTTAATAATACAGGAATAAATGTGATTGAAAGATTTGCTTATGCTTTAAATTGAAAGATTTTGATTTGGTTGCTTTTAATTACTTAGAAGTGTTTAAACTTATTTAGTTGTAAATTTTAGTTATTTTGAAATATTTTAACTGCATCTTTTGTCTTTTTTGATAGTTTTCAATTTTTCCTGAATATCAGGGACATTCAGAAGTGTTCACTATTTCTCAGCCTTGACAGTCAGCTAAGCTTATCTGGCTGTCAGAGATTTTTCAACCAATTCATTGATGGGGTTTGCCTAGATCTTGCAAGGTCCCACCCCTGTGTATTGTCTCGCTGTTTGGGATCAGGATGGTATCAAGCAGAAAGTTTACACAAGTAGATCCAGCAAAGGCAGTTTTTCATTTGCCACGAGGTCAGCAGTAAACATGAGCTGTCCATGGCTGGCACCAAAGCCTGACTCAAAACAAACTTATAGCTTAGTTACATTCTGAGTATCAGCCAATAAAATGCCTCCCTTGCTGACCTTAAAGCTATCGTGTCTTTTAATTGGATAAAATCGGTTTCGTTGAAAGGTATCAAGTCCAGACTTGGTGTCATTCACATTTATTGGCACAACGAATTGGCAGCAAAACCTCCCATAGTTCTGCTCTTTGCTTATTATGTACTCAGCATTTTTCAGGTTTAATGGTCTGTCACCTCATATTTTCCAGTTCTCTCAATCTTTTCAAACAGATCAACAACATTTCCAGAAGAGGTTTTGTACTAATCCAAGTGAAACAGGCAGAGTGAATGTTTACATTTGCAATGGCAGGATTGATTTCAACTGCATCTGAGAAAACCACAGTATTACCATTTTTCAGTATTCAGTTTGATAGTTTGTGCTTTCGGTTAACACTGGGGACAACTGTTCTAAATCACCTCTTCACACAGGACATGATACACATTAAACAGTTTTGTTTCTGGCTGAAATAATTTGAAAATATTTGCAGAGACTGTTCACTTAAGCAGCAAAAAAAATAGCTTTTCATTGTTTCCTTATTTATTGATAGAGGTTGTCACCTAAAATGCAGAATCTTTTTTAGGGAAAGCATGCAGCCTGCCGTGGTGACTAGTGAGAATATTTACCCCTGCAAAATATAATGTTCTCTTTGAGATGTGGTTTCTTTGTAATGGGCTTAATTCTTGCTGGAATTTGCTTTTTTTTTAATGGAACTAAATTAGTAGCAGTAAAACTAAAATACTGGGGATGCTGTGGACCCGAAATACAAAGCAGAAAATGCTGGAAACTCTCAGCAGTTCAGGTAGTGTCCGCAGAGGGTGAATTACAGCCGGATTCTTGCGTTGATGATGGAGGTGCATGGTTTTCAAGCAAAGTCGAGGGCTGGGGATGGGATCAACAATGGTGAAGATCAGTGTTTATGCCAAAGGCAGGAAGGATTACATAACGAAAATGCATGACAAAATTAGGTGATAAGCAAAGAAGCAGAAGGTAAATACAGAGGAGGTGTAAATGATTGCAGCAGAGTTGTAGATGAGAAGTTAGATTAAAAAGCTCGACAAGTAGAGAAACGTGCTGGTGGCTGCTCCCATTCAGCCATTTTGACTCATCTTTTCACAGATGTTCCTTTGTTCTACTCATCCCTCCATCACCGTCTCTCTTACTGAAAGCTAACTTGATTCTCACTCGTTCACATTTCTGATGAAGGGTCTCAGACCCGACATATTGACTGTTTCTCTTTCCACAGAAGCTACCTGACCTGCTGAGCTTTTCCAGCAATTTTTTTTATTTTTATTTCAAGTTTTAGCACCTGCAATTCGTTTGATTTTTATCGACCAAGAGAGGGCTGTGCAGGTCCCAGAATATGTTGACAGCCTAACCAGCAGTGTATGGGCAACAGATCAATTGTAGTCCATTGCACTGATATGGACTTTGTTTTTGTTTGTTCTGATTGTGTTCCATAAACATAGAACATAGAACACTGCAGCACAGTACAGGCCCTTCGGCCCACAATGTTGTACCGACATTTTATCCTGCTCTTAGAACTATCTAACCCTTCCCTCCTACTTAGCCCCCTATTTTTCTATCATTCATGTGTCTATCTAAGACTCTCTTAAATGTCCCTAATGTATCTGCCCCCACAACCTCTGCCAGCCGTGCGTTCCACGCACCCACCACTCTCTGTTTAAAAAACTTACCCCTGACATCCCCCTTATACCTTCCTCCAATCGCCTTAAAATTATGTCCCCTTGTGTTAGTCATTGTCACCCTGGGGAAAAGTCTCTGACTGTCCTTCTTGTCAAAATTGTGTATATTTGTGTTTAATTTATGTTTTTCTTGTGAAAGAATGCTGCTTATCTGATGCTATGTGCCTGCGATGCTGCTGCAAGTAAGTTTTTCTGCCCAGTCTGATCAAGCTGTCCATCTAGTAAAGAGGAATAGATAGAGTGGACAGCCAGTCCACTCTATCCCAGCCAATGCTCAATACAAGGGGGCATGGCTTTAAAGTAATAGGTGGGAAGTTGAAGGGAGCTATCAGAGGAAGGTTTTTTACCCAGAGAGTGGTTGGTGCATGGAATGCACTGCCTGGGGCGGTGGTGGAGGCAGGTACATTAGTCAAATTCAAGAGATTGCTAGATAAGCATATGGAGGGATATGTGGGAGGAAGGGCTTAGGTAGTATTAGGTGAGGTTTAAAGGTTGGCACAACATTGTGGGCCGAAGGGCCTGTATTGCACTGTACTGTTCTATGTTCATATCGAGCGATTTTTGTACTTTTTCCAACTTATGCACAAAATCGACTGAAGGACGTTTGTAAAAAAATGGAACCAGTTTGTTACCCAGGGACTCCCTGTGGGTCAATCAGCTTCCCTAAACTGCCCCTTAGTGTTGGATAATGGCAAAAAGAAATAAAGTGAGAGTTTATGGATTTGTGTGAGAGAGGGTACAAGGAAGTTAAGAGAGGGGGACTCAATGAGCTCAGTGGCCTGCTTATGTGTCACCGTAAGAATAAGATAATACCTTCGTAAATATTTGCACCTTTTCCAGTGCAAGCACATCTTTCAAACTGGAGCTGGTAACCTCTGCTGTCCTTCCTGTCAAATTCTCCAGTGAGACACTTGTTCCTTCGATGGACACGGTCTCACGGCATTTGTTCAAAGGCCTCCACTGTGGAAATCTTCCACCGTTTTGCATATAAGAAAACAATCTTCCCTCAAGAAGAAATAGGTGAATGTCTTCCCCCAACTGCATCTCATCTGCTGAACAGTCAATTTGTATTGGAGCCACGCGCCAGAAACAAAACTATTTCTGTGCACCCTGCTGTCACAATTGATTTTGCAAACAAATGCTGGCTAATAATAGTTTTGATAAATGATATCATTTCTCCAACAGCATTAGGCCTCTCAGTTCACCTTTGACCTAACCTGTTAGCACGTCAGAAATAATAAGAAATTTGAACAATCAACTTTCAAACTACATTTTCCCCTGAAACGTGTCGCAAAGAACAATGCATCAGATAAATGGTTCTGATCTCTGAGTAAATCCCCATTGCAAGCACCACTTGGCGTGTCAGTAGTGTGAATTATTCTTGATCAATTTGACAACAAAATTAAAAAATTAACTAAGACTCTAAATTTCACTAAATTAAAAGCCAGGTGCCACAAACTCCGCAAATTTACAAGATGGACAGCTTGATCAGACTAGGCAGAAAAACTTACTTGTAGCAGCATCACAGGCAGATAGTGTTGGAGACACAATATTCACAATAAAGACATAAACATAAATTGTACAAACTTATACAAGAAAGAACACAGTTAGAACTTTTAAAAAATCCATTGTCATGCAAAGTGGTCATGGTGTTGCTATACTAAGATAGTGATTAGCGTTGTGCAGGTTGGTTCAAGAACCGAATGGTTGAAGGGAAGTAGCTGTTCTTGAACCTGGAGGTGTGGGACTTCAGGCTTCTGTACCTCCTGCCCAATGCAAGAAGATAACATGGCTTGGATGGTGGGGATCTTTGTTGATAGATGTTTTGTGCTTCATGTAGATACTACCGATGGTGGGGAGGGATGTGCCTGTGATGTATTGAGCTGAGTCCACTACTCTCTGCAGCTTCTTGCATTCCTACACATTCGAATTGCCGTACCAGACCATGATGCAACCAGTCCGGATACTTGCAACAGTACATCTGTAGAAATTTGTTCGAGTGTACGGTGACATGCTGGACCTCCTTAACCTTCTAAGAAAGTAAAAACTCTGGCGCGTCTCCCTCGTGATTGCATCAATGTGCTGTGCATGGGACAGGTCACCCAATATGGTAGCGCCCAGGAATTTAAAGCTGCTGACTCTCTCCACCACCAGTCCCCCAATGGAGACTGGCGCAGGTTTCCCTTCCTGAAGTCAACAATCAGCTCTTTAGTTTTGCTGACGTTGAGCGAAAGGTTGTTGTTGCGGCACCACTCAACCAGGTGTCCTGTCTCGCTCCTGTGTGCTGAATTACGCAAAATTATGCGAGTCCCGATTAGAGTAAATCAGAAGGGCCTAGGTGAAGGGTCAAAAACCAAGGGGCATAAAATTAATTTAATTGGTAAAATGATTAATTAGAAATAAGGGGAAAAATAATTATAACCCAGAAAGTGGGAGAGATCTGGAACTCACTGCCTGAACAGCGGTGGAGGCAGAAACCCTGATTAGTTTTAAACAGCATTTGGATATGTACTTGAGGAACTATGACCTGCAGGGCCTCGTGTCAAAGGCTGGATGGTGGGATTGTTCTCCTTTGACCAGCATTCTCTCTTGGGTTAAACAAGCCTCTTCCATGTCATCAATATTTGATGACTGGATGCTCCAGACTGTCTCCTGATAAGGTGGAGAAATGAGCAAAGAAGGGGAAAAGTTCAGGGAGAGAATTCCAGAGCTTAGGAGCTGGGCAAATGAAGTCATGGCAGTCAGTGGTGCAGTTGATAATCGGGATGAGCAGTTGAGCAGAGTTTGTGGACCCCGGGGAATTTGGAGGGTGGAGGTAGTTGGGTGTGGCACTCGCTTTCAGAAGTGGAGTTCAACACAAATACCTTACCTTATCACATTTAACACGTGCAATAGAGGACTAATTTGTTCCCTAAAGTGTTGTCAGACTGAATCAGCGAATACAAGGTTGATGGTCGGTTCAAGTCAGCTCCCAGGCACCACTAGCATAACACATTGCAAAATATGACAAAAGAATTTTTTTTTGCAGTTCCAGCAGCAGCAGAGGGGAGTTGCCAACAGCTTTTTATTTATAGTTGTCCCTGATTGGCTAGGCGCATGGCAACTCAGCCAATAAAAGACAGGTAGGGTAAAGCAAAATGGCTATTGAGTGAGTGGGCCAGTGTAAGAGTGGCTCTAGCTCAAGAGGTGGAGGCTAAGGTGAGGTTCTGTCAAGTTCTCTTTCTTTATTATTGCAAAGGTAGAGCAGTGGGAATGATGCCTAATGTGGTGGTAAGCTTTTCCAGCATGATGTGGGAAGTCAGAGAGATCTCCAGTATCCCTGATGACTACATCTGTGAGAAGTGCATCTGGCTGCAGCTTCTTACAGACTGTTAGGGAACTGGAGCTGCATCATTTGGGAGACTGAAGGTCTGATAGACAGGAGATACCAGGAGGCAGTCACATCAAAGTTACAGGAGGTAGGTAGCTGGGTCTCTGTTGGGAGAGAGAAAGGGAATAAGTAGTCAGTGCAGGGTACTCCTGTGGTTGTTCCCCTCAATAACAAGTTTATTGTTTCAGATATTGTTTGGGGGTGGGTGGATGACCTACTGGGGATAGTTGCAGTTGTTAGGTCTCTGGCACTGAGTCTGTCCCTTCCCCTCTCAGAAAGGAAGAGGAAGAAGAGACAAGTGGTAGTGATAAGGGATTCATTGGTAAGGGGGCGGACATGAGATTCTATGGATGAGAATGAGACTCTCGGATGGATGTTGTCTCTCAGGTGGTAGGATCAGAGATGTCTCTGAGCCTGTAGTATTCTTAAAGGGCAGGTGAGCAGCCAGAGATTGTTGTACATGTTGGCACCAATGATGTAGGCAGGAAAAGTGAGCTCCTGCAAAGTGAATTTGGGAGGTTAGGTGTTAAGTTTTTAAAAAGACCTCCAGGTTGGTGATCTCGGGATTAATACCTGTACCATGTGCTAGTGAGGCAAGAAGTAGGAAGATGGTGCAGTTTAACATGCTGCTAAGCAGATACTGCAGGAAGGAGGGCTTCAGATTTTTAGATCATTGGGCTCTCTTCCAGGGCAGGTGGGATCTCTATAAATGGGATGGTTTGCACCTTAACTGGAGGGGGACCAATATCTCATGGGAATGTTTGCTAGTGCTGCTTGGTGGGGGTGTGGGTGAGAACCAGAATGGCAGGACAGCAAGCAGATAGGCTATGGGGAAGGTAGATGTTAAGACTACAAGCAAAGATGGAAACCGAAATGTTGAGTGTGATGAGACTAATGTTCTGAGTTGCATCTATTTCAGTGCAAGGAGTATTGAAGGTAAAGCAGATATACTTAGTGTGGATCTGTACATGGAATTATGTTGTAGGTATTAGTGAGACTTGGTTGCAGGAGGGGCAGGACTAACAGCTCAATGTTCTGGGGTTCTGTGTTAGACATGATAGAGGGGGAGGGGTGGCATCACTCATCAGGGAGACTGTCACAGCAGTGCTCGGAGAAGACATACTGGCAGGCTCAGCTACTGAAGCAATTTGGATGGAGCTGGTAAATAAAAAAAAACACTTAATGGGGCTATATTATAGTCATCCCAATAGTGAGTGGGATTCAGAGGACAAATTTGTAGAGAGATAGCAGACAATTGCAGGAAGTAATGTTGTGATAGTAGGTGATTTTTTTTTTTAAATTTCCACATATTGACTGGGATTCCCATACTGTAAAAATACTGGATGGGATTGAGTTTGTCAAATGTGATTTCAGGAAAGTTTCCTTAATCAACATATAGAGGTCCCAACTAGAGAATGCAATACTGGATCTCCTCTTGGGGAATGAGACAGGGCAGGTGACAGAAGTGTGCTTAGGGGAACACTTTGGATCCAGTGATCATAATTCCATTAGTTTCAAGATAATTACAGAAAGATAGGACTGGTTGCAGGGTTAAGATTCTAAACTGGAGGAATGTCAACTTTGGCATCAAAATGGATCTGGCAGGTGTGGATCAGGATGGGTTGTTTTCCAGCAAAGACGTTCTTGGTGAGTGGGAGGCCTTCAAGAGTGAAATTGAGAGTACAGAATCTGCATGTTCCTGTTAGGACAAAAGGCAAGGCTAACAGGTTTAGGGAACCTTGGTTATTGAGGGATATTGAAGCCCCGGTAAAGAAAAAGATGTATATCAGGTATAAGCAGTTAGAATCAAATAACGTGCTTGGGGAGTATAAGAAATGCAAGGAAACACTTGAGAGAAATCAGGAGGGTGAAAAGAGGACATGAGGTTGCTCAGGCAGACAAGGTGAAAGAGAATCCAAAGGATTTCAATCTCTATATCAAGAGCAAAAGGATAACAGGGGACAAAACTGGTCGTCTTGAAGATCAGCATGCCATCTATGCATGGGGCTGAAAGAGATGGAGATTTTAAATAGAATTTTTTTTTGCGTCTGTGTTTACTTGGGATATAGACTTGGTCTATAGCACTGAGGAAAAAGAGTAGTGAGGTCATGGACTGTGCCTGGATTATGGAAGAGGCACTTGCTATCTTGAGGTAAATTAGTGGATAAATCCTCAGTGTCTGAGAAGGTGTTCCCTCAGACTTGTGGGAGGATAGTGCAGAAATTGCAGGGGATCTGGCAGAGATATCTAAAACATTGTTAGCCACAGGTGAGGTGCCAGAGGACTGGAGGATAGCTAACATTGCTCTTGTTTAAGAAAGGCTCTAAAATAAGGGAGGGGAAATTGTAGTCCATTGAGCCTGATATCAGTTGTAGGTAAATTATTGGAAGATATTCTGAGGGACAGGATATATTGGAATGAGCTGCCAGCAGAAGTGGTGGATGCAGGTTTAATAGTAACATTTAAGAGAAGTTTGGATAGGTATGTGAATGAGAGGGGTATGGAGGGATATGGTCTTGGTGCCGGTAGATGGGACTAGGCAGAAAACCAGGCTGGTATGGGCTGAAGGGCCTGTTTCTGTACTGTGGTGCTCTGATTCATAGACATTACTGGTAACCGTCACCTTGAAAGCCACTGAAAGCAGTGTAGTCAGCTGAGTGTGGCTATAGTCCTCTTGTAGCATTTAACAGCTTTGTTCAATTTGCCTCTTTGGTGAAGTGCACTTTTCTTAAGCAGAACCCATTTGGAAAGTGCCTATTTATGACCTGTGCTGGTTGTATATTCTATGAAATGAATGTCAAGTGGTGTACACCCTTGTTAAATGTTGCATGACTCCTTTGCTACATTCTGTGCTGCTATTCCTTTTTCCCTGAAAGACTTGCAGGTATGTGCACAGTAATACCACATCTATCCCTAAAGCCTTCAGAGAGGGGAGGAACTGGGGATAAAGGAGGAATGATTGAGGATTGGGCTGTAGTATAAGATGTATGCCACTTCAAAAGTAATGGTATGTAAAGACAGAAGGACTGAAAAGATCAGCTACAGTAGCCACTGTTCATGATTTCAATATACCTTGTGCTTCACCTGTCTCAACTGCTCCTGGTTGGTGCTACATTTTATAATCCTCAAATTTTGAGTGAAATGTTACTATTTGCTGCTTGATATTCAAGCTATACAGTGACAATTTTGTAAGTCATCTTCAGAGCTAAGAGCACTGGTGGAAGTTAAACCTTAAGGAGTACACGGAAAGAGGTGTGGGCAAGGGATGAAACCTTGGAAAGTACGTGTCTATCAGGAAGCTAGTTTCAGCATTTAACTGCTATTTATTAGGCTGCTTGTGCACAATTCTCTTGGGAAAGGTAGGCTGTGTCCAACAAATGCTTTTTGCCCAATCCTTTCCCTCTTCTGTGTTGTGCAGTTCTTTGGTTTCAGCAGATATTGAGGCAACCTGCTGAATCCATGCATAAGCTGCCAATACAGCCTTGGCTCAAATATTTCAGGCCTATGAATACTTTGCTAAAGGTTGTTCCACCTGCCCCTGTGTAAGGGCTGACTCAGTCAGTAGGACATAAGGCAGGATGTCAGGGACTGACTTTGGTGTTCAGAGGAACAATTGGTGAAAAGTGGCATACCTTGAATGGAGTCTTCTTTCAGCACCATCCTTCCTTTAACCCAGCTCCACTTCATGGCTATCTTTTAGTATAAGAGTAATTTGGCTAAATCAGTGTGGCACTGTAATAAGTATGAGGCTGAGTTGCCTGTCATAATTCTTAACATGCGCAGATATGCTGGCATCCAGAGATTGCACTGGCATGCTGCAAGCATGCATCCACTTGTGATTGCTGTGTCTATGCAAAAGCTCTTCATTGTAATGTGTTGTGACCTCGCGATTTGCAGTCAATGTGTCTGTAGGGCCTGTCAGTATATCAGTCTCAGCTGTGGAAAACTTAAAGAAGGCTGCAGCCTCAATACTGTCTTTGAACGGTCTTCCTTCTACCATCGTTTGCTCTTACTCACTTGTGAAGTTTGTCAGTGAAAATCCAATTATCTGATCCTACTAGTCTCTGAGCTGGTGCATGATAATCATGAGTCATACATTAACAGAATGAATTAGTTCCTCTGAGGAACTGTCATCTCTTATGTCCACCCAAGGTAAAAATTTCATAACTTATTAGGAACATGATCGTATTTCACTCAGTGTTCATGTCAACCACTGCTGCAAAGAAAGAACAATCCTAGGAATGATGGTAGTGGCATCAAGGTCTGCATGACAAAGAGTGGTTCTTAAACCAGACTGATCGATGCTGAGCACTTGGAGAAGATGACTATGGGGTGGGGGGTGGATGAACATGAATAAGGATGAGGATGAGTGGCAGTTGCGGATGGAAATATGAAGAAACACATGGGAAAAGAAGGAAGAGATACACAAGCAAAGTAAGGGAATGCATGGAGTGATATGACTGAGTATGCATGGCAAGTAGACTGAGGTGATGGGATGATGCACACAGCAAGATGAGCATGAATCTGCAACTGCACTTAACTTTCCACACCTGGTTTGGTCATTAAGCAGCTTGCTGCACTGAATCCACAATATGGCACAATACTCCTCCTGTTGACCTCCTTGGTTACCTCCAGCCATTATTTCTTTGTGTCAACAGGTTTATTCCTCTCATGGTTTGGGAAGGATATATATTTCTGGCCCCTCATGGCCTCTAGCAGCACATAATGTGAGGCAGGTAAGGTTTTGTTCTGATTCCTTATCGAGAGTATTTTTTCTTTTGTTTCTAGTTCCAAGCTCCTGCAAATTCAATTTTTGGAATGGCCCTTAAAATACTAGACCTGCAATCACATCATGCAGTTCCTCATCACACCTAATGCTGTGCAATTAGCACAAAACCCTGAAG
>JAUZTB010000011.1:79506684-79516701 GCA_034780895.1 Rhynchobatus australiae
AGTTGTGTTGTAGAAATGCATATTTTCAAGAATACTGCTATTAGATCTTATTTTTCAAAAGTCAGTGTCTGCCATTGTTTATAATAATCCACTTGTTAATCAATACACGGAGAAAGCCAATGCTGTGTTTGTGTTGAGGTAGAAGGTGAGGGATAATTGGTCTCGAGGACATAGATATAACTCCATCTCTATTTCAAATTCATACCTTTCATGTGACACAAGGATTTAGTATTATTTTGAAATAACAGTGTATGAATCTTATTGTAATGTAGGGGAGGGGAGAGAACAAAGTAGAATTGATTTGTGTGGGATGGTTGCCACAAGACACACTGAAGAGCTGAAAGACTGCCCTCACTGCACAGAATGCATTACTGCATAATGCTTACATAAGCAGTTTCCATTATGACCACAGACATATGAAATCACAATAGATAAATTGTCATAAAAGTGTGTCAAAAAGTTGCCCAAAAGATTATTTGAGCAGCAGTTGTGCACAAAGACATGTTTTAATACTTCGTGGATAGGGTAAACAGTTCAGCTGAATGGGCAGAACATCACAGCTTTGGGTACAAAGCATTAGCATTGTCCCACTGTTCCTATCCAATATAGGGCAATGATCAAAGTTAGCTGAGGTTCTCCCAATCTCCATTTCAGTCAACTGAACATGAGCCACCACTCAATAAGGTCACGGGAGAAATTGTGTTTCCATGCTCCTGCCCAATCCCCATTTCTCTTAAAAATCAAAACAAAAACTGCATTTGGTGAAAATCTGACCTAACAGCAGAAAATGCTGGAGATACTCAGTAGATCAGGCAGTATTTGTGGAAAGAGAAATAGAGTTAATAAGACCATCAATGTGTTCCTGGCATTTTCTGTTTTCACCCCAGATTCTTTGATTCCTTTGGTGCTCAAGATTCTATTGATGTCAGCCTTGTACAACTGAGCATTCACAGCCCTCAGGGTAAAGATTCTCAACTCACTGAGCTCTCCTTCTGTCAGACCCAAATACCAACCTCCTTAACCTGAAACCATGGCCCAGACAGCACTGAAGGCAAGCCAGCAGTTCCATAGAATGTGCAAAGCATCTGCATCTGCACACAACAGTGTGAGCACACCGAATCAACTGGAGCTCAGATGCGGAAGCATCCAACCACTTGCTCTGCCCCTGAACTCACTAACTGAGCCCAGAGGTGGTTTCATAACATACTGAGCTATGGGACTGGATGCACTTTGCTCTTGGCCTCTCAGCTGTATGGTGGATCTAGTGTGACCCAGTCATTTGATCTGGATGGAAAAGATAAATAAAGCTGAAATTTGTTTTCCTTTTACTATATTTTATTTATTTAGCATTAATAGTTTCAATTACCTTGAATATGTTGACTATATTTATTTTTTAAATTAATTCAGGGGACGTGAGCTTTGCAGGCTGAGGCAGCATTTAATTGGCCATGCCCAATTGCCCTAGAGAAGGTGGTAGTGAGCTGCATTCTTGAACCACTGCAGTCCCTGAGGTGTGGGTGTACCCACAATGTTGTTCCAGGATTTTGCCCCAGCGACGGTGACGGAATGGTGATATATTATCAAGTCAGGATGGGGTATGGCTTGGAGGGCAAACTCCAGGGGGTCGTGTTCAAGGGCTTTTGCGACACTTGTCCTTCTAGCTGGTAGAGGTCGCGGGTTTGGAAGGTGCTGTCTAAACAGTCTTGGTGCGTTGCTGCCATGCATCCTGTACAAACTGCAGCTACTGTGCATCCATGGTGGAGCGCGTGAACGGAAAGGACAGGCATGATAGCATAGTGGTTAGTGTAACACTCTACAGCACCAGCGACCTGGGTTCAAATCCGGCCACTGTCTGTAAGGAGTTTGTACGTTCTCCCCGTGTCTGCGTCGGTTTCCTCAGGGTGCTCCGGTTTCCTCCCACATTCCAAAGACGTACGGGTTAGGAAGTTGTGGGCGTGCTATGTTGGCGCCGGAAGCGTGGTTGCACTTGTGGGCTGCCCCCAGAACATTCTATGCAAAAAGATACATTTTGCTGTGTGTTTCGATGTACACATGACTAATAAAGAAATCTTATCTTATCTTGTGAATGGGATGCCTATCAAGCAGACTGCAATGTCACGTATAGTTTCAAGCTTCTTGAGTGTTGTTGAAGCTGCACTCATCCAGGCAAGTGATTACTTTATATTTTTATTAATATTTTTTAATTGCTTTCCAACAGTTTCTAAACATTTAGAAACCATGGAAGAGATCGGTGAGAGCACAAACTACCAAAAGGTTGTCGGGGTAATCTCAGGGCAGGAGGTGGATATGAGGTCTGGATTGGGGTCAAGGACTATCCAGCCCCCAGGATTCCCAGTGTTAAACTACCTGACCAAGGAAGCAGCTTCTCAGCTTCTGATCTGTCAAATCTCCAAAGAATTTGATCGGTTTCAATGAGATTCAAGTCTTTTCTTTTTTTTCCCTATGAAGCTGACAGCATCTAATCCACCTGTCTGTCACTCCCAAATTCTTGATGTGTGAAAACTCAGGAGGTTCAGCAGCTGTGACACAGAAATTATTGCAGGATTATTTTTCAATTGATTACTGGTGCGCTTTACAATCAGTGTGTACAGTGCAATATAATATGTTATTATTCTAGTCTGATATATATCCCACATTAAACAGTAAAGCCTACACATAGAAAGCAATCATTAACCATTAAGCTAAAAAGTAAAGTTAACAGCCTTAGAAAAGGATTCAGAGAAAAGAAATTACATTGAATTTTTTGGTCTATAGAACAAATTACTGAAGAAAGATTAAGGAACAGCTCCTATTCAGTTTAAAGCAATACATACAGAGGAAACTCTGTTCTAAAAATGTATTCATGTTTTGGGATGTGGGTGCTATGGGCAGTTAACGCCTGTCCCCAATTGCCCTTGAGGTGGTGGGGGTGAGTTGCCTTCCTGCAGGGGCTCCCACAGTGCTGCTGGGCAGGGAGTTCTGGGATTTAGACCCAGTAATGATGAAGGATCAACGATACATTTTTAAGTCAGGATGGTGCGTGACTTGGAGGGGAACCTAGAGATGGTGGTGTTCAACTGCATCTGCTGCTCTTGTTCTGCTTGATGCAATGAGGACTAGGGTTAGTGACTGTGGGATTGGGAGGGAGGTGCTGTCAGAGTAGCCTAGGTAATTGCAGTGAGTTTTGTGGATGACACTGTTGACATTGAGTGCCAGTAGTGGAGGGCATATGTGTTAGTGTCTTATTGGTAGGTGAATTGGTAATCAAATGGGCTGCATTATCCTGAATGATGTTAAGCTTCTTGATTGTTGTTAGAACCACACTCGTACAAGACAGTGAAGAGTATTCCATCACAATCCTGATTTATGCCTTACATTTGGCGGAGATGACTTACGCTCAGGAAGTCACTCAGTGCAGGATACCCAGTCACTGACCTGCTCTTGCAGTATTTAAATCCAATTGAACTTTTGGCCAAGATGTTGACTCAGTGATGGTAATGCCATTGGATGACAAGAGTTAGTGGTTAACCTCTTGTCACTGGAGTCGGTCATTGTCCGGCACTTTTGTGGTGCGATTATTATTCGTTGCTTATGAGCCTATGGTTGCCAAAGAAAGAAAAGATAATTGATTCTATTATAGGTTTAGTCTTCAGGCCAGCCGTTCTAATGAAGGGCACACACCCAAATCAAAATCAGTTCATTTTTGCCTCTGAATGTTGTTTAGATCCTGCTGCCTGCCAGAATGGGTTGCTTCATTTGCTGAGGAGTTTCAAATAGAACATTGAGCACTGTGCAATCATCAGCAAACATCCCCTCTGCTGACACCATGATGGAAGGAAGGACACTGATGAATCAGCTGAAGACGTCTGGGGCTAGGACACTACCCAGTGATGTCCTGAGTCTGGGATGATTGACTTCTGGGGGCGGCCTGCAAGTGTCGCCACGCTTCCGGCGCCAACATAGCACGCCCACAACTTCATAACCCGTACGTCTTTGGAATGTGGGAGGAAACCAGAGCACCCAGAGGAAACTTCACGCAGACACGGGGAGAACGTACAAACTCCTTTACAGACAGCGGCCGGAATTAAACCCAGGCCGCTGGCGCTGGAAAGCGCTATACTAACTGCTACTCTACTGTGCCATTAGCACAGAATCCTCCCTGTTTAGCTGTATGTCTAAATGGCTCATAAATGTAATTATATTTGATTGCACCACCTCCTCTGTTAAAAGATGCCACATCAGTTCAAGTACTTATGAATGGCTGATTAAGATGGGCAGAATATCATGCTCCTTAGTGAAGGATTGTACCGAGGATTTGACTTTTAATTGTCTTGCTCCTTTAGTTCAGTCGGACACATTATCACCCCATGTAAAATTGTGTTTCAGTGCTTAGTTTATCTACTGATTTAAATTTCTTTTCAACCAGCGCTATCTTTTTGCCTAAAGGGACTTCTCGTGAACAAATTAGTTATGGATTCCCTCACGTTCCTTGAAGTAATGAAAATGTTAGCACTATAATTCGTGGGTACGATAGAGCTGGAGGTACTTCAATATGCAGTGGAGTATTTAACTTTTGTCAAGTGTACCATGACCCAAGCTTCTCCACACAATTAATCAAAGCAAAATCTCTGCTCAATCTACTTCCAGATGTGCTGAAGCCTTCGAGCTCAAGGATAATATTGTTTTTAAATGTGCGTTATTACTTATTAATATCGCAAATTGGCAATCTGCATTTGATTGTTGTAACTTAAGTAAAATATTCAAGTTCATTTATGTCAAAGAAAAATTACCAACAGAGGATAGCGGGAAAAAAACACCAGAGGCATTAAAATAAAATTAGATTAAAATTTAATTATTTGGTCCATAGACATATGTTCCATAATGGTTGAATAATTATGGTGTACAGTAGCATTTTGTGTGTGTGTATGTTACTGGCCTTAGAATCCAGGAACGTTGACTAATGATCCTGAGACATGAGTTCAAACCCATGACAGCTGAGGAAGTTAAATGTCATTAATTAAACAAACCCGCAATAGAAAGCTAGTATTAGTATTTTGGTGACGAACTACACAATTATTGTAAAAACCCATCTGGCTCACTTATATACTTTACAGAAGGGAATCTGCTGTCCTTATCCAATGGGCTTCTTTGTAACTCTAGAATGCTAATGTTTTTGTTAGTCTTAGGCAGTCCCTGGGAACCGAGGATAAGATTTCTTTATTAGTCACATGGACTTCGAAACACACAGTGAAATGCATCTTCTGCGTAGAGTGTTCTGGGAACAGCCCGCAAGTGTCGCCATACTTCCAGCGCCAACATAGCATGCCCACAACTCCTAACCAGTATGTCATTGGAATGTGGGAGGAAACCGGAGCACCCGGAGGAAACCCACGCAGACACAGGGAGAACGTACAAACTCCTTACAGACAGTGGCCGGATTTGAACCCGGGTCACTGATGCTGTAAAGCATCACACTAACCGCTACACTGCCATGGGCTTCCACACTGGCTTTGTGGTCTCATCAGCCACTTCAGAACCAACGCACGAACCATAGTTCCACAGCTGGACAGGAGGTGCCTGACGGAGTGTGTGGATGGGTAGTTTGTGAGGTAGTCTGCTCCTTCCACTGCTTATGCCGGGCCCCTGGGTGCTCCTGATACAAGGGGCAACTTCTTCACGCAGAGAGTGGTGCATGTGTGGAACGAGCTGCCAGGGAAAGTAGTTGAGGCAGGGACAATAACAGCATTGAAAACACATGTGGATAAGTACATGGAAAGGAAAGGCCAAACGCGGGCCAATTGGACTAGCTTAGATGGGCGCCTTGGTCTGCATGGACAAGTTGGACTCAGTCCAGGCCTTTGCAGGGGTGAGTGGGGATAATGGATTTCTGAAGTTGAAAGCTAGATTTGACGGAAGTAGTTGTCTGGTCTCAGTTCCTTGGCCAAGTGCCCATTCTCAGGATGGCACTGAGTTCCCTGATTTGGTTGCCATTGTACATTAATAAAAAGTTGACCAGCCCAACAGACAGACTTATACGAGTAGAATAAGAAAAAAAAAACTGAGCCAACATGATATGGAAGCAGAAAATGGAAAATGCTGGGAAAAAAAAGTAAGGAGAGTAGCCAGCAGCTGTGGGAAGAGCAACAGTTAATATTCAGAAGAGAAAGGACTAACATTTACATCGTAAAAACTTTTATATAGTTCTTTTCGTGACCTTAAGTGGTGCTTTGCCAGACCTGGTATGGTCAGGTCTTGGAGGAGACCCATTGACATATTTTTAATGTGTAGTTAGGTAGAAAACGGGGCAGCCATTTCACACACAACTAAGCTTTTTCCATCGATGCTGCCTGACCTACTGAGTTTCTCCAGCATTTTCTGCTTTTTATTCTGTTTTGAATAGCCCTAGAAAGATCAGTGATCTATGAGTACAGGTCTTTCCTTCCGTGTGTGTCTACAGCACACTATGCCTGCCAACTAACAACTGAGCAGCAGAGTATTACTAATCAGATGGAATTCCACTGCAGTCTGGGCTTACTTAGCACAGTAGGATTTACCGGGCTTGGATTGAAAGTAAAGCATAAATATTTTGTCACTGTTCATAAATATTAGTTTACTGTAAGTACAGGTTTTCAGCAACATAAAAGGAAGATGATGTATTGAGCACATTTCAAAAGCTTTTACAGGTAGATACTGCACTTCCAAACTGTCGTACGTCTGTGTTTGCAAAGTTTTAACTGCTTGGGTCTTGTCAAAATGTTAAGAATATTGGTAGTAATTTCAGCTGCTGAAATAGTTAGAACAACACTGCCAAGATTAGCTGTCTTCTTCATTTAAAAACAGGCATGGCATTTTGTTAGCACTTGCCTTTCAGTGCACTAATGAGTGAAACGTTGTTTCTATCAAAGCACCTGAGTGATGATAAGGTCCAAGCAAGACTAATTTTTACTGATCTGGAGATGTGGATTACACATTGTGGCTAATGGACACTCAACTGATTAAATATCTTCATCCCTTTGAAATGAAATTTATTACAGTTCTCAAACCTGAATTTCAACTCTATGATTTCACTACTGCTCAGAATGAAGATTGAAATGTGTTTTGGTGACATTAAAGGCGGATGTGCAATGTTCACTTACATCCCTAATTTCTGTCATTTTAATTTACTGCAGTAAAGGCTGTTGTCCTTCAAACAATTATGTATTCTGGATGACACAGATGAAATTATGAACATCTTTGGTAAAAATGAATCTGTTTAAAATGACCTTGGCAAAAGAATGACTGAAAATTGCACTCATCCAGAGAAGACAGGCCTTAGGAAGATTTTGTTTTACAGTCCTGCGAATATTCCCCTCCACCGTATGTAGGGTTGGGGTAAATGCAGGCAGCATGTTAGTCATATGAATTTTCTGACAAATGACTCGTTCGAATAGCCTCATCTTACTTGAAGGTTTTGTCAAAAATGTGCTTGGAACAGCTGTGTTAATTCAATTGCAGGTTAAAGACTAATTATTGGAGCTACAACTTGATGGCTCTGAATTTCCTGGCAACACACTAAGAACATCTTTTGGTGTCAATTTACTCCACAAAACCGGGTCTAACGGTTTCAGTGAGGTGCAGAGTTGCAGGATTTTCTAGATGTAAATGATGCAGAGCCACGGGGGCAGGAACAACTCACCCAAAACAATACCGCAAAAATATTTTAACGGCCAACTAAGCTGCACCCATTGGTTTGGAGACACGACAGACTGCAGGGTGCTGGAATCGGGAGTAAAAAAAATAAACTGCCGGAGGAATTTAGCAGGCCAGGCAGCATCTGTGGATGGTCGACATTTCAGATCAAGACCCTGCATCTGGACTGAGAGTGTGGAGAGACTGTGCAGCCAGTATAAAGAGGTGGGGGGAAGGAATGAGACGGGGGCTGGCATGTGATAGGTGGAACCAGGTGAGGTGGGGGATGATGAGCAGGTAGGGAGGGGAGGGAATCCAGGGCTTCTGGTATGAGTGTGTAAAAAAAACCCCACCATTTCCATGTGGAACTGTTGGCAGTTCTCAGGTGATCCTATTTCTCAAAAGTTCCTGCATTTAATAAAAGCCACATTAGATTAAGATAATTTATTGGATTTAAAAGCAGGCCACAGGGTGCATTCGATAGAAACGTCCAGGCAAAGGAGGAAATTTAATATGAAGTTCACTCTAAGAGAATCTCAGCTCCTGTTGATGAGACAGGGAAGATTAACGTCACTTCACCGTTCCTTCACCGAATGCTTCTCTCCCACCACCTCTTACTCCACGCGAAAAAGCAACTACTCACCACACTGTAAAATTGTCCACTATCACGGTGTTAATTTTTGTCTGAAGTGTTTCCTGTGAAGCTTCTTCTGTGCTGTGGGGAAGTGTGGTCATCGTCTTGTTCTGACTGTTAGCCCGAGCATGAATGCTGTCTCTTACCATCCTGTGGGCTGCCACAGGATTTGGAGAAGGTTGCACGGACTTATTGCAGGAGTCTATTCGACCCATCACATCCAGTATAGCTCCCACTGCAACACCCCATCCGTCCCATTTCCTTCTCTTTCTCCAAGTTCCCATTCAACTCTCTTCTAGAAAGTGCTGATTGACTGTTTCTACCATTCGTACAGGCAGTATTTTCTAGGTTATAACTACTCGCTGTGTTTTAACAAAGAAAATTATCCTCATGTCCCCCTTTAATCTCTTGCCTAAAACTGATTCTCCTGATTGTTGAACCACCTGCAAACAGGAGCAGCTTCTTCCTATTCACCCTCTCTAAACCCACCCTGACCTTGTACACATCCGTCGACTCACCTCTCAACTTTCAGAGGATAGCCCAAGCTTCTCTACTCCTACCTTGAGCAGAAAGCCCTCAACCCTGACGTCCCATGTTAGCAAACATCTTGCCACCCTGTTTAAAACCTTTACATCTCTCCTTAAGTGAGGTGACCTGAATTAGATGCATCATTTGTGAGTTAACCAACCTTCTTGTTGCCTATACCTCTTTATGTATATGTGTTTATGAATCACAGTGCCCCATAAGCTTGACTGCTCTCTTAACATCCCATACCACTCACTAGGATCTTGCATACGACTGTCAAACCTCCTATGAGTCTTCCACTCGGACTCTTGCTGAAATGGCCGTTTCATGTCGAGAAACCAAATTAGTAGCAGGTGGTGGAAAATGATTGTGATCATCAGCAATCCCTCGATTCGAGGATGATTCCCTCAAATTTGTATTTGGGTCAGGAGACTAATGTTTGAACTGGAAGGTGCAGACACTTCCTGCTGGCAAAGTTTCCTGATCGAGGATTTGGTGCCACTGAAACTGATAGATAACGTGCTCCTCCCAGCTTGTGATCTCCACACCTGGTTTCTGTGCCTGTATCCTTGTAGCATTTCAGGTGACCACTCTGAGATACCTAACTGTGGGTGAACTGGGAGTCAAGGGTTTGTCTGTTGTCTGTGCACAGTGGCTGGTCCAGTGGAGGAGGTGCATGAGGACCAGAGCTGATGATGTTGGCCAACGTTAGTGTTAGACCTTGTACACATTGATATTAGTAGAATATAATACTAATGGGTTCTCTATCCAAGAACACCACACCTCAATATAACAAACAATCCATCATTATTGTTTGTGAGCACATAGAGGAGCTGGAGGAAGAGTTTTAACACAATGATAAGAGTACAGGGATTCAGCTTGTCAGAACTTATTATCAATAAATCTGAAATCTAACATCAGATCTCAGATTGGTGTATAGTAATGCTCCAAGGAAAATGTTTCAAATAATATTCTCATAGTTGGTTTTCAAACATAAGGATTGCATTAACCTGCTTGATATTTTGCACATTCAGGACTTTGGTTTAAAAAATACCTTTTTATTCCCGATTCTGGCAAATTGAGCTCAAATGTCAAGTATTGGAAGGAAATAGAAAGGGACACACTGAATGTGAAGTATGGCAGTGAAATGATGAACTGTCCAGTGTACAATGGTATTGAGGATAAGGTAC
>JAUZTB010000011.1:80227893-80240581 GCA_034780895.1 Rhynchobatus australiae
TAAGGTGAGAGGGGAGAGATTTAATAGGAACCTGAGGGGCAACTTTTTCACCCAGAGGGTGGTCAGTATATGGAATGAACTGCCAGAGGAAGTGGCTGAGGCAAGTACAACATTTAAAAGGTACGTGGATAGGAAAGCTTTAAAGCAATATGGGCCAAACGTGGGCAGGTGGGACAAGCTTATTTGGGAATCTCAGTTGGCATGGACCAGTTGGGCCAAAGGGCCTGTTCCCCTGCTGTGTAACTCTATGACTCTATGAATGTCCTGGGCCCAGGTAGAACCCAGGTGGTCTGTTTATTTCAATGGTTGGGAATGGCTATGAAGGATTAAGGGAAGTCGTGGTTAGTTTACTTTCTTTTGAAAAGTTTGAATGTATTTGAATGCATTTTAAGTGTTCTGTTTATTTTTCTTTACATTCTTAGTAATTTTTAAATAGACTGATTAGATGGGAGTGGTAGGGGAAACCATGTGTGATGTGTGTGTGATAGAAGAGAGAGGGTCCAGGGATTTGGACAGGTTTGAGGGATGGACAACTTCCAGGGGTCTGTCACTGAGGATCAGTCGTGGCACTGGGCAGGAAATCAATAGTTGGGAAGGGGGGTTTACAGCAGGCCTGAAATAGGAGGGAGGCGCTGGTAGATCGGTAGGTAGTTAGTTTAGTTAAGTTGGTTTAGTTGGGGATGTTGGATGGCAGGTAGTGGGGATGTCAGAATGGTAGTATAGCCTTCCAGTGCATTATTATCCACCAATGTTTCCAGTAAGTTATTCCATACTTCCCAGACATAGAAGGAGGCCATTTGGCCCATCTGATCTCTACTGGCTCTCCAAGCAATCCCATTCCCCCACTTATTTCCCTGTAACCTATTCTCTCTCACATATCCATCAACTCCACTTTGATTCTCCTGCCACGCCGCCTGCACTTGGGGTAATTTACCACAGCCAATTAACCTACCTATCAGCATGTCTCCATGATGTGGGAAGGAGCTATAGCACCCCAGGGAAGCACAGTGCACGCTCCACACAGAGAGCAGCGGAAATCAGGATTGAACCCTGGTCTGTGGAGCTGTGAGGCAGCAACCTGATTTGTGGTACCACTCTGTCACACAGGTTACTTCCACAGTTGTTCCTGGGGTCTTCCTGTGCACATCTGATGTCTGTGATTCATACACTTACAAATGGTTATAATTCAAAACCACTTAATTGGGTATAAAGCATTTTGGAGCAGTCTTACGTTAATGAAGACTGCTATAGGAATCCAAGCCTTTTTGCATATCAAATAGTCACAAGTGCTTCAGGCGATGAATTACTTTTGAACTCAGCTGGTGATATAAGGATGCCTGATTGGTATTTCTCTTGAAGCAATCAAAAGTTTGAACATTACAAGGTCGATCAGATGCATTGGTTCTTTCTAAGCAAATGGCCCAACATCAACATAACCACCACAAAACATGGAATTCTGAGCAAACCTTACATTCGATGCATGACTACATTCCTTATCATCCTGGGGTTGTTGCTAATTGTGGCCATTTGCAAATCTTTGAAGAAATTTTAAAGGTTATTTGAGTTCTTTTTGGCAAGAGGACAATAATTAGCATTATGGTTTTGAATGTTAATTGTTTTAGTTTGCTAGATACAATCTTAGTCTTCAGCAGTCCCTTGAGATCAAGGATGTCTCACTATGGTTTTGTGTGTTCTGAGGTGATTGATGGGGCACTGTGGGAATCACAGCCCTTGATGGGGCACTGTGGGAATCACAGCCCTTTCCACAGACGTTATTGGTGTTAGTACTGAAATTGGTTTATTATTGTCAAATGTACCGAGACACAGTAAAAAACTTTGCGTGCCATCCAGGCAGATCATGCGGTTACATAAGTACATTAAGGAAGTAAAAAGGAAACAGAATGCAGAATTTAGTGTTGCAGCTAAAGGGAAAGTGCAGTGCAGTTAAAGAAATAAAGTGCAAGGGCCACATTGAGGTAGATCAAGATGGGGCATTAGTTTGCAAAGGGGTATGCTGCTTATACGGACCCTCTCCATGCTTCTGATGCTCTTGTTCTCAATACCATTCTTAATGCTCGTTCCCCACTTTGAGTGGTCATGGGCCAGGGGATTCCCACTGGGGAGGCTGCATTTCTTCATGGATGCTTTGAGCACATCCTTGAATCTTTTCTCCTGTCCACCTATGGTAGAGTTCGGAATGGTGCGGCTGTTTTGGGAAGTCTGGTGTCGGACATTGGAATGGCATGGCCTGCCCAATGTAGCTGACCTAGTGTAACTAGGGCCTCAGTGCTGGGGATGTTGACCTGGGAGAGGATACTATCATTGGTTCACGGAGGCCGGTGGATCTTTGGGATTCCCTGCGCCAGAGGGTTATGGGTGCTAGATAATCAGAGGTATTTAAAGAGGAAGTGAAAGTTCAGGGAATTGAGGACTATGGAGAACTGGTACAGAAGAGGAGCTGACGCCTCGGGCAGATCAGACATGGTCATATAGAAAGGCTTGAACTCTGCATGCCCTCACTGGACTCCATCTGGGCTCCATCTTTCAGCACCTTTAGGATTCTGCAAGCATGCGCAGAATGGCCCAAACCTGCTGGCACCCATGTAGGGAAAGACCAAGAGACGTGCTTGGAACCTACTGTATTTACCCCCATAACCGAGTCCATCGAAATAGTCAACAGCGCAGGAATGGCAGGGATGGGAATGATGTAATGAAACCTTCAGTGACCCGTATTCAAATCTGACTTCTAGTGATGTCTGTGCAGAGTCTGCATGTTCTTCCCGTAACTGCGGTTTCCGGTTTCCTCCCACATCACAAAGATGTAGTCGGGAGATTAATTGGCCGCTGTAAGTTGCCCCTAGTGTGTAGGTGATTGGTGGAATCTGGGGAGGCTGATGGGAATGTGGGAAGAATAAAAAATGGGATTAATATAGGATTAGTGTAAATGGGTGGTTGAGAGTTACCATGGATTCTGTGGGCTGAAGAGCCTGTTTCCATGCTGTTTGACTCCCCATGACTGTGAGTGACTGTGAATCTGGTGAGAATGGACCAATGGCAGCAAAGTTTGGCCAGGAGGTCATGTGATCAGATCTCAAGAGTGCGCCCAACCTGAGTTGAAGCACTGAGCCTCTGTAGCCCAGTGCCAACAACACCAGCTCGGCTGGGCTTGGTCTTAACAGGGGTTTTTCATTCAGAAGAGCACGCTCTCCAAAGTGCTTTTCCAGTGGAGGTGAACAATGCTGAAGTTTGTTTTGACTAGTGAATGTTTTGTAACACTATCATGATTTAGCTCGGGGGAACACTCAGCCACAGTCCAAGTGCTGAGTGAACAAGAATTAACACAGAGTGATAAAGTGTAGGGGCGGCCGCCCAGCACCATGTCCCTGTCTGAAGGAGTTTCCCAAGTAGTTTTACTCCACTGTTGTTGCACCACAGCCCAGCTAAATTTTCCTGTTCAAATTTATCCAAATCCCCTTTGGAAGTCACTGTTGAATATGATTCTGACAGTGGGTTCCAGTTCACAACAGCAAGCAGCAAAAAATGAGAGAATTTACCTTCATGTTCACACCTCTGCTTTTGTTATTAAACTTAAATCTATGTCCTTTGATTACTGCCCCTAGTGCATGTAGAAAGAGCTTTTCCTTTCTCCCTTATTTCCTTGTAATTTTGTAAACCTCCATTAGAACAGTCTTTAAAAATTATGAACTGTACAGAGAACAGTTCCGTGTTCTCACGTCTCTCCGGGTAACTAAATTGTCACCAAATAGATGCATAATCCTAACTTTTTACTGCAGTGCTTGTATGAAAGGGAAGTGTAGGTGCAAGCACCTGAATGGATGTGCCTCTAGGTAGCCATTGATACATCTTTGGGGGACCGGGTGCCTATGTAGAGTCATCCAACATGGAAACAGGCCCTTCAGCCCCTCAAATCCATGCTGACCATCAGTCACCCATTTACACTAATCCTACACCAATTTACCAATTTACAATAATCCCATTTTATTCTCCCCACATTCCCATCAACTCTTCCAGATTCTACCAGCCATGCACACATTAGGGGCAATTTAACAGTGTCTAATTAACCTACCAACCTTTGGGATGTTGGAGGAATCCAGAGCACTCGGGGAAATCCCACATGGTCCCAGGGAGAACAGGCAAACTCCACACACAGAAAGCACCAGAGGTCAGGATCAAACTTGGGTCACTAAAGCTGCAAGGAAACAGCTTTATCTACATCTAAATCTATACCTAGGTGAGGATGTGTAGGTGAGGTGTAAAGGCGTGGGCCTGGTGGGTGCAGGGCAGTGAGATGCACATGGGTTATGGTGGTAGAGTGGGTGTTGGGGAGTGGAAGTTTGGTACGAATGAGGGGTTAACGGGTGATAGGAATTCATGGGGGATGTTGTGCAGATGTGGGGTGGGCTTTTGGGGTTGGAGAAGTGGGTGCTGTGGGGCTGCTGGTGGTTGCAGGTGGGATAAGGAGGGTATATGGAGGTTGAGGTGAATGGAGAAGCATGGTTATGTTGATGTGAGGTGTGGGCGAAATGGAAACCTGGAGATTATGTGTGTGCCCATTTGTGTGTATGTGTGCATGTGTTTGTGCACATGCCTCTGTGTGTGTGTGTGTGTGTGTGTGTATAATTATGCATGCGTGTGAGTGTGGAAGTATATGAAAATAGTGGTTGGGCATAAGTGTTCTTTGCACGCCGAGAATCAGCTGCACCATTCGGTGAAAGATCATCAACAAATGTGCGTACGGACCTTCCCATAACCATCTGCCCCACCCCTGCCCCCAGATCCTCAGCTACCCCCTCTTGTAATTGGGGCTTTCTCAAAATGAAGTGGTATCACGGTTCCAACATGCCATATTGTATTCAAACATATTTAACTCTTTAAAACACTGGCAACTTCTCACAGAGGATGGAGAATCTCTTAGATTCTGTACCCCAGTAGGTTGTGAAGTCTGGATCATTGGTGTTATTTAAAGAGCAAGCAGATAAATTTTTGGAAGATCAAGGAAATTGAGGTCTGTGGGGCACTGACATAGGAGATGAGGCCTGGGGCAGATGAGCCATGACCATTTTAATGGTGGGATAGGTTTGAGGGGCCAAGTGGCCTGCTCCTGCTCCTATTTTTTTATATAGTCAGAGAGTCATACACCACTGAAACAGACCCTTTGGCCCAACTGGTCCATGCCAACCAAGATTCCCATCCAAGCTAGTCCCATTTGCTCACCTTTGGCCCATATCCCTCTAAACCTTCCCTATCCATGTACCTGTCCAAGTACATTTTAAATGTTGTTAACGGACCTGCCTCAACCACTTCCACTGGCAGCTCATTCCATATACTGACTACCCTCTGGGTGAAAAGGTTGCCCTCAGGTTCCTATTAAATCTCTCCCCTCACACCTTAAACCTATGCTCTCCAGTTCTTGATTTCCCAACCCTGGGGAAAAGATTATGTGGATTGACCCCATCTATGCCCCTCATGATTTTAAACACCTCTGTAAGATCACCCCTATGCTCCAAAGAAAACAGTCCCGAACTGCTCAACCTCTCTTCACAACTCAGTCCCTCATGTCCCAGCAACACCCTTGTAAATCTCCTTTGCACCTTTTCCAGCATAATGACATTTTTCCTCTAGCAGGGTGACCAAAACTGAACACGGTATTGCAAATGCAGCCTCACCAACGTCTTGTACAACTACAGCATAACATCCCACTTTCATACTCATTTCCCTGACTGATGAAGGCCAGCATGCTAAAAGCCTTCTTCACCACCCTGTCTACCTGCAACGCCACTTTCAGGGAACTTCTGTTCCACAACACTCCCCAGGGCCCTACCATTGACTGTGAAAGCCCAACCCTGATTTTACTTCCCAAAATCCAACACCTCACAGTTAGTGGAATTAAACTCCATTTGCCATTCCTCGGCCCTCTTCCCCAGCTGATCAAGATCCCTCTGTAAATCCTGATAATCGTCTTCACCTTTAATGACACCACCTATTTTAGTGTCACCTGCAAACTTATTAACCATGATTTGATGACAAATAGCAATGGGCCTAGCACCAACCCCTGTAGGATGCAACTAATCACGGGTCTTCAGTCTGAAAAGCAACCTTCCACCATCACCCTCTGCTTCCTACCATCAAGCCAATTGTATATCCAATCATATTCTTCTTATGTTATTATATGTTGAACTCTTTAGTCTTATGATGTGTTCAAAACTTTCTCAAAAAGGACTCTTCTTCTTCCACAGCGGAACAGGAACGAAAACCGTGCTGACCAGCCGTTCTGGTGGAGGCTCTTAGTCCTTCTCTTTGGTTTAATATTTGACCCAGATGAGAATGTGGACGCTGCAGGTCAAAGGTGAGGCTGATCCTGCCCATTCCTCCTCCACTGAGCAGATCAACTGTTGGAGTGTACTGCTATGGCACTAAAGAAAACAAAAGCACGGGTTTGAAGATGCACACCGCTGGTCGGATGGTGGTTCTTTATATTATATATATAAATATACTGTGGAAATACAACATTTTCCACTGATCTCCACGGGGCTCTGTTCAGCGTCACGTGCTCTTCACCTGCCAACAGTGCCTCTTCCTTCAAGAGCTGGACTCCTGATGAGACGCCTCTGAAGTCTGCAAAGAACGTATTGTGCTCCGTCCCCTCCATTCCTTCCAAGCCTCAGTTCCAACATCAACAATGGAAAACACATTGAAAAACCATACTGCCTCCAACACCATAATTGACACTGAAATCTCTTTGAAATACATTAGAGATTTGTTGCAAGAACAAACATTTCCAACATGAATAACTATTTGCAGAAAGAATTATACTGCTTGGTTTTGGTGTTATTCAATACAAGGATGAGCAAACAACCAGAATTATAAAACCCCAAGCAACCACAGCAGCACAAATCTATTGTGGGTTTTGTGGATAATGTGCCTTCAAATTTTCTTCCCAAGCAGTGGCATGGGAGGCAATGTCAACATCAGCCTGAGTACAAATAATGCAGCTGCAGCCTTGTTACAGCGGGAGGGGAGATAGCAACATCTTCAGATCAAGCAACTGAGGTCGGAAAATAAAATAACACATTGCTAAAAGAGTTGGCTTGTGCATTTCCAATAAACAACTGGAGGTAGAGACTGGAAAATGTGCTCAAGACACATGTGTCACCGTCCTTACATTTTTTTTATTGAGCAAGGTACCTATACTGCTGCCTACAATGATTTCAGTGTTTTGGGCCAATCAAACACTGCAAGGGACATTCTGAAGATGTAGTTTGACGGAGATGAACATCAAGAAGCAGGGAAAAGGTCATGGGAGGTTGGAGTCCATAATGTCTAAGGCTGGGCCCTGGATCACTGAATTTTTGAACATCTGCAACTGCGGACATGTATGGATGTGCCTACTATTCCCTTGTGACGGGCAGAAGTTATGGAGAAGTCATTAGGATTGTTGGTGTCTTTCCACTGGATATAATGCAGGGAACAGTTCAATGACCTCAGCAGAGCAGAAAAGGTGAGTGCAGTAGTGCATTCAGCTAAATTCTGATGTACTTACCATCCTAATGCCTTCACCCCATCTTCTCAATTCAGTTTATTACTCTTTAAAGTCAACGAGCTTGTAGATACACTCATTACTCTTGTTATGTATGTCCTCACATTCCTGTTTATCAGTGAACAATGCCAAGTCTTCCCCTCAGCAATCATTCTCCTTCTCTGCATCCACTAAACAAACACTGTTAGTTTCATTCTCAATCAATGGCCCCTTCTTGTCTTCCTCCAAGAAGATCTATTAAACATTAAGGATGGTAGAAGACTGGGGTTGCCCTCCAGTTGTCACATCAGTGCACACGCTATGGATGCTACCTTAAAAATAACCCATGGTGCACCAGCTATGGCAGGTTATCAATCATTGATCTGCAAAGTGATTTCCTTATCATTGCAATCAATGAAGTCCAAGTGCTCCATAAACACAAGAATGGTGAAAGATGGGGACTCTGATCAAAGCAACATTACTTTTTCGTCAGTATGCTGCATTGTGACCCTACAAATGGACTAGTGTAGATAGAGCAGCCTTGTAAGGCATGGTCTCCCCCCACAATGGTCAAGGACTAGGACTGGTGGGCACCATGGTCAGCATGGATGAGTTGGGCTGAAGGGCCTTTTTCCATGCGGTATTACTCTGTAACTCTAATGTAGGAAATAAAGCAGTGTACTTTTTTCCTTCCTTCTCTGACTAGGTTCTACAACCTATGTGATATGAGCTTATCCTTTTAAATTTTTAAATTAAAAGGTCAGACGTATGCACATACATCTGTTCCTATGAATTGAAGATCTAGTTTCCTTTCTCTCTCCACTTTTAATAAGTGTCCTCTCTTATGTGCTTTCAATGCCATTCATTACATTACTGTGAGGTATTGAATGATGTTTGTCTGACTTATGGACAAAATTGACTGAGGGACATCTGGAGAAATGGAACCTGTTCATTATCCCTCCAGTTACCACTTCCCCAGATACCTTCACTACCCTCTTTCAGCTCATCAGTGCAGTCTCACCCAATGCTCAAAGTCATTGGAGTTGGGTTTAGACTTGTTGATTCAAAAGTATGGGTGCTATCAACTGAGTTACCATTGATGCAGAGGGAGGGGAAACAGAATGAAGGTAAATGTTCAGTGACTTCACCCTCAGCTAACTCATTGTTTTAATTCTGTCATTGCCGGTTATACATCAGACCAAATCCTAATTGTCCCCTTCCATAAATATTGAAAACCAATGGCACCAGGTTAAGTTGCTCTAGTGGATCTTCACTGGAGCGGCATTACTTAAACAATTTATGGAATATTTATTGAACATCCATCTTTGTATCAGTATCAGTCAGGTAGATTACCTCAGCAATGTTACTTGCTATTTGTGGGATCTTGCTGTGTCTATACTGACTACCGTGTTCGCTATGACAACAGCTAGAATTTAAAAAATCTTAATTTAATCTAATATTGGGATTTGTGAGAAGGTGCTACAGAAATACAAATTATTTCTTTATTTTTAAATGGTTGTCCTTTTGAAGTGATCTTTAACTGGAATACTTCCTGTGCCTCAGTTGATCCAGATTCCCCTTAGAGCATAAGAGTAGACATTTAATTTACATTTGAATTTTATACAACCCCAAAGTAGAGTTGTATGGTAGTGCAAGCCCTCATTTTACTCCTTTCCTTAAATCTGAATGATCACGTACCCTCATATCTTATATTCAGAGATCCGATTTGGAGGTTCTACAGACATGGTAGTGTAGCAGTTAGCGCAACACTATTACAGCACCAGTGACTGGGGTTCAATTCCGTTGCTGCCTGTAAGGAGTTTGTACATTCTCCCCGTGTCTGCGTGGGTTTCCTCCTGGTGCTCCGGTTTCCTCGCACATTCTAAAGATGTACGGGTTAAGAAGTTGTGGGCGTGCTATGTTGGCGCCAGAAGCGTGGTGACACTTGTGGGCTGCCCCCCCAGAACACTCCACGCAAAAGGTGCATTTCACTGTGTGTTTTGATGTACATGTGACTAATAAAGAAATCTTATCTTAGAGGAATAGTGGGAGCATCAAGTTCCCTTGCCCTGCAGCTCACAGTGCCCCAAGAGTGTGATGCTCACTATCCCTGATGCAGAAAGGAACTGGAGAAGCAATTATATTGGCCTTGACATTGTCCTGATTTTGAATGTAATTGAATGCTATGGTTATTGGATAATATGTAATTATTGCTTGAGTTGAAGAATGAACATGAATTGAATTTTAAACTCAAAACAATGCATTGTTATATTTGTTTTATATATTTTCAATACAATCACATAGTCGAAGTCAGTCCTTTATCCAAAAGAAATTGTTGCTCAAAAATGTTATCTTTCCCAGTGTTACATGGTGGAAATGTATTGGGCTTTTATTAGACTGATGTGAGTTTTGCAGTCCAAAATTAGATTGTGCACTTCCCAGTGTGATTCATGCACATAATGGCATCCTTATTATTGACATTGGCATTAGGTTATTGCTGTCACTTGTATCAAGATACAGTGAAAAGCTTCAGTTTGAGTGCCATCCAGACAGATCATTCCATACACAAGTACATCAAGGTAATAAAAAGAAAACAGAATGCAGAATATCATGTTACAGTTACAGAGAAAGTGCAGTACAAGTAGACAAGTAAGGTGCAAGGGCCACAATGAGGTGGATTGGGAGATCAAGAGTTCATCTGTTGACATACCAGAGATCCTTTCAAGAGTCTGATAATAGTGGGATAGAAGCTGTCCTTGAGTCTGGTGGTAAATGCTTTTGTATCTTCTGCCCGATGGGAGAGGGGAGAAGAGAAAATGTCCAGGGTGGGAGGGGTCTTTGAATACGTTGGCTGTTTTCCTGAGGCAATGGGAGGTGTTGTTGTATTCTGACTGGTTGCATCATGGTCTGGTACGGCAATTAGAATGTGTAGGAATGAAAGAAGCTACAGAGAGTAGTGGACTCAGCCCAATACATCACGGGCACATCCCTCCCCACCATCAGTGGTATCATATTGAGGTGCTGCCTCAAGAAGGCAACATCTATTATCAAAGATCCCCACCATCTGGTCCATGCCATCTTCTCACAGATACCATCGGCAGGAGGTACAGAAGCCTCAAGTCCCACACCACCAGGTTCAGGAACAGCTACTTCCCTTCAACCATTTGGTTCTGAACCAACCGACACAACCCTAATCACTACCTCAGTATAGCAACACTGTGACCACTTTGCACAACAATGTTTTGTTCTAATCGTGTTCTTTCTTCATATTTTGTATAATTTATGTTTAGTTTATGCTTTTCTTCAAATGTTGTGTCTCTAATGCTATGTGCTTGTAATGCTGTTTTCATTGTACCTGAATGCGCATATTGGTATTTGTGCACATGACAATAAATTCAACTTTGACTTTGAACTTCTTCCTCATCTGTTTTAAATGGGTGGCCTTTAATCCAGAAACTATGCTCCCTTGTTCTAGATTCCATCAAAAGAGGAAACCTGCTCTCAGCACCTACCCTGTCTATACCCCAAAGTGGTATTGGACACCATTCACATTATGAGGTCATTGAACTTACACCCCAATTCAATTAAATAGCCCATTAAATAAAATCTGAAGCTACATGATTGAATATTGTATCCACCATTTCCTGCAAACACTATGAAAGGTTTGAGTAATGTTTTCATTTAGATTTTCCTTAGAATTATAGAGTGTATTCAGTAATGAACCAGGTCATTCGACCAAGCAAGTCAATGCTGGATTTTATTCTCCACTAAAGCCATTTTCCATCTCCTCACTGAACCCAAGACCATTAGCAGAACCTTCTGTTCCTTTTCTTCCTTCATAGCCATTGCACTTCAGTTATTATACAGTGTGAGTCTCTATGTTTCTGAGGGAATTGCACACAGATCTCTGAATGGCACTTGTGAGAGGATGAAAGAAATTAAAGTATTTTGTTAATAATCACACAGATCCATGAAATCAGTTGCCAAAATGACTCTGGCCATGAAGGGACAGCTAGCAGATGCTTTATCTGTAACTGTAAGCAGAACTGTCAACTGCGGACATATCCTGGGTGAGAGATTTTTAGGCAGGAATCAGCTTTGTACCCAAGGCATCGCTCTGAGCTAAAAGCATAAGTGTGGTAAAAAGAACATGCTGTGTCCATCACACAGGACACAAGAGATTACCTGTCTCTCCTTGAACCCAAGATCACCATCTTATCACTGAACAAACAGCTGCTGCATCCTGCTAATTGCGTCTGTTTCTAATTTGAGCAGCTGAATTGCGATGTCCGGTAACAGCAGGGAGAAGCAGTTTGAAACTTTCCAAAAGTTGGCTTTCAGTTGCTCACTCACCGGTTGTGAGCATCGTTACTATGGCCAGAATTAATCGTCCAATCCTGAACGCCCTTGAGAAGCTGGTGGTGAGCTGTCTTCTACGGTGAAGATGCTTCCTCAGCACATAACTGGCATTGCCACTGATGTCTTGCTGGACTGCATTAAACATCAGCCTGATTACTACAGGTCTGGACACTCAAAGACCACCTTGGGTAAAGAGTGCAGATTTCTTTCACTGAAGAGAATTTCTGATGGGATTAGTGCATGGGTTTAAAGGTGAGGGGTGAAAGATTTAAAAGGGATCAGAGGGGCAACTTCTTCACACAGAGGATGCTACGTATATGGAATGAGTTGCCTTGAGAAAGCGGTTGAGGCAGGTGCAACAACAATATTTAAAAGGCAGTTGGATTAGCTTGGTGGGCACCAGGATGGGCGTAGATGAGCTGGACCAAAGGGCCTATTTCCATGTTGTATTATACATACATCATGAATGATTTTACAGATGATACAATAAGTAGGCATGTAGTTGGTCCTGAGGAAGAATGCTGCAGGTTTCAGGAAGATATAGATAGACTGGATAAAACACCAGAAAAGCAAAAAGAGGAACTCAGTGCAGAGGTGCATGAGCTGGAGCACTTGGGGAAGGAAACACACAGGGGAATACACGATAAATGGCAGAAGATTTAGCAGTGGGACCCTGGCAATCATCTCCACGGATCCCTGCAGGTAGCAAGATGGTTAAAAGACAAATGGGATACTGCCCACTTGAAATACAGGGTATATTTTAAATGGCAAAAGATCAGAAAATGTTCATGT
>JAUZTB010000011.1:81777666-81790317 GCA_034780895.1 Rhynchobatus australiae
TCTTTTTCGATTTAAGTGGTTCTTCCAAAATGTGTGTGTATATAGAGAAAAACGTCCTCAATAGCTAACCTCCACTTATTCCAGTTATAAACTTTGGGAGATTTAGAACTAGGCCTGAAAAACAGAACATAGCAATGCTCTGCATTTGGGCAGTATATGTGGAGAGAGAGAAACAGGGTTAAGTTTCAGCTTGATGTATCTACAGACTGATGTAAAAGCTGGTGTATCTACAGTGCTTTTACAATGGAGCCAGATATGATGCATTTATCACACTTTGATTATTTAGTGCATTGATTCAACAGTTATGCAGCATGCATATTGGAAGTAAAAGCCAGCCCACCCTGACTCCGTTTACTTAGTTTTTCATTGAAATTATGAATGTGTGGAAATCGGGAGTAGAATTGTACACGCAGTCTGAGGATCTTGATTAACCTTAGGTATGCTGGTACAGGTGTTAGCAGTTTTGACCTTTGCCATCCTCATGAGAGTTTTGTCAAACACAAAAGGTGTGAAGTAAGTACAGAAAATTTAAGAGATACTGAGCAGGTCAGGCAGCATCAATGGAAAGGGAAACAGAATGAACCCTTTGGTAAGTAGAAAAAGTAAGCACGTCTTCCATAAGGCAGCAGAGGGTGGAAAGAATGAAGGGAATATATGTGATGGTGTAGAGACCAAGAGAAATCTGATGGCCCAGATACTGTTCTGAAAGGATAGTGAACACTTATCTTATCTGTCTGGAGGAGATAATTAAGGTGAGAAGAGAGGAAAAACCAAAGGAATGCCAGAACTGAGATGCAAAACACAGCAGTTGCTAGAAATCTGAAATAAAAGGGAATGCTGGAGCCACTCATCAGTTCAGGCAGTATCTGTGGAGAGAGAAACAGAGTTAACATTTCAAGTTGATGACCCTGAATCGGAACTGGCCAGTTTTCTGCAAAGCAGCCACCTAAGCTGCATTTTTTTGGTAGGGAATCCACGGCTAAGGAAAAGGAGCACTTCACTGAAGCGTTGTTGTGGTAAGTCTCATCATCAGAACAGATGCAACGGAGTCAGAAACTGGGAGAAATGGAATGGAGTTCTTATAAGACACAGGGTGGGAGGGGATGTTGTTAATACATTTGGGAGCTTGTAATGCATGTTGGTTACCTATCCACTGAGATGGAGATGGAGAAATCAAGAAAAGGGAGGGAAGAATCAGATACATACCACATGAATGTGAGAGCAAAGGTGGTAATGTTTACAGGTTCTATAGGAGGGCAGAAGCAACACTAATACAGCCATCAGTGAACTGTAAAAAGAACATGAAGGCTTGAGTAGGATGAAACAAGGATCATGTCAAATAGCCCACAGAGTGGCACTTAGCTTTGGCCCATTCAAGTTTGCATAGTTACACCTTTGATTTGGAGATAATGAGGGCAGTTGAAGGAGAAATCACTCGATGCAAGAACAAGATGAGTGAGGTGAATGAGAGTGGTGGTAGTTGATCCTCTTCATGGAAGAAGGGTAGGACCTTCAGACCATCTTGATGTGGAATGGAGGGGTAGAGGGATTGGAGTTGTGGAGGGAGGGATGGGATCAGGGAATGGGGGCCCTTGGTGAGGATGAACGAAGTGAGATCAGGAAACTCTCAATGGTGGAAGGCAGCAGAGACAAGGTGTGAGAATAGCTCTTCCAGCAAGTCTGGAATCAATCCAAATTCTGACTCTGTCAATCTGCTTTATAATGGCTAGAATCACATTTTATTATCAAACAGTTGCTTTTTTAAACCTATCAGAAGTAGGTTACATCGGTGATGGTATTTGTTAACCAAATATCAAGGACTATCTGTTGAGTAGGTTAAAAGTTACTGAAATAAAATGGGCAGTGCATTTCTAATGTAAACCAAATAAGACAATGCAAAAAGTTGATTAAAAACTAGTTGGAGTAAAAGCAGATGTTGGAAATGCACAACGGGCCTGTTGTTACCCAAAAAGTAAAAAGACAGATTTGAGTTTTGCAAAAGATGTATTAAGCTTTGAGGAAGTAGTACAGATGACTCTTTTAAGGAAGCTAAAATACAGTGTAGAAGTAGTCATCAAGTTGTAAACGGGTAAAGATAGAACATTGCTCTGTTGACCTTGCATCAGAATTGGAAAATGGTGAAGATGACCAGGAGGAAGCTGTGGCTGTGGAACCAAGGAAAAAGCAAGCAATGTCAAAGTCACTGACTGCCCAGCCAGATTGGTATCTCAAGTCTGAACAGTATTTGTCTCTCCCTCTTTATACCACTGATTGAAGTGAGGGGAAGGCAAAAGATGAAGTTTGACAACAAAAGCACAAACTGTTGGAAAAGAGCTTGTCCACTGAATGAACTGAGAACGAGTGTTTGTGAAAACAGAAAATGATGCAAGTACTCAGCAGGCCAGGCTGCAACTGTGGGAAGAGAAACAGAGCTGCTGAGTATTTCCAAAAGTGGGTGTTTGTTGAAAACTGTAAAAAAAAATTCATAACCCTGTCCTTCCCATTTTATCCAAATGCTAATATCTGGCAGAATTAATGAAAAAGAAATAAACAGAATAATGGTGACTTTATAAATAATGGAACATGTATGTTTTGTCAGGTTGAATTAACTAAGTGTCCGGAATGTGTTAGCACTTTTTTTGTAAAGGGTATGGCAAAGTCTCGTGAAGTGGAGGGTTCACAAGATTTCCTTTGGAAGATTTGAATCTCATAGCATTGGATGCAGGCTGGATTCTCTCAGATTTATGTAGTGGCTTCCTCATTATTGAAATATAGGTAGATAGCATGACGTACTTGTGTCTTTTGCGTATCTCCCAATTGATATTTAGATGTGTATAGAATTAACAGTGTGCAAATTTAATACTTTAAAAAAAGGTCCAAATTGGAGATTAATTATCTTGAGTTAGGCTGGGGATAATTAATTTCTAATTTTGATCTTTATTGCCAGCTATGAAATTCTTGGACCTAAGTGTATACTCTTTCTCTCATTTTATAGGAAGATGGGAAGTGAATTGCTCATAGGAACAAGAGTAGGTCATTCGAGTTATTCTGCTATTTAGCTCAGTGATAATTGATCTGTGGGTTAACTCCTACCCTTCTGAAACAGTGGAGGGAGATCATCAATTTCTAAATGGTAAATTTGAGATCATAGGCTTTGGAAGATTATTCTATAACATCTACAGGTTGTGCAGCTTCCTTACTTTTTAATGCTCTGGAATGGAAACCAGATTTAGGTCTCATTACTTTCTCAAGTTCCATTAGAATAGTGTTGGAACTAGGGTGTTCCAATGACAATAGGAAGAAATCACAGTAATGTTATATTTTGTAAAGAAATTGACTTCAAAGTTATAATCTAAAGTCATCCCAAACATTGACTGCCCCCATTTCCCCAGCAAGATATATAGCAGATAGTGAAAATAATAATTGTCCATTGGTTTCTGAGGTACTGTCAGTCCTTTTTATCAAGCTGAGCCAACTGCTACTGCTGCAGTAAAGGTACCATTCCTCACCAGCTACTCTTAATCTTTATTACCAGTGTTACGATCAGGATTAATAGTGTTCAATAGTGAAAAATTAAGAGCAAAAGAGCTATTGCTTTCCAAAAAGATGTTGTTCCCACTGATTAAACTGGGTTGAAAGTCTGTTTTGTTCAATATGGCTATGAAAATATCCAATAGTTGTTCATTTTTTTTCAATTTGAGGTAAAGCTCCAAACTTCATTGCTCTCTGCCTATTTGAACAGGAAAAAAAAGACAATGATTTCACTTGGCTCCAATTCTGTGAGCTGTCCTGATTCCTAAGTAAAGTGATATATAAAAATGCATTAGGATCTTCTGTTCAAGTATTCAAGTCGGGAAATGGCATTCCAGTGAGCTCCACTTTGTTTCTGACCACTATTGTGCTTAATTTATAATACAGAGTCAGCAACTCACTTTGCATTTCATGGTGTGCACGTTGTGTTTGAAAGCTGCCAGATAGAGGCAGGTACAATTATGTTTAAAGGACAATTAGATAGGTATATGGATAGGAAAGGTTTAGAGGAATATGGGCCAAATGTGGGCAAATGGGACTGGCTCAGGTAGACAGCTTCGTTGTCATGGATGAGTTGGGCCAAAGAGCCTGTTTCCATACTGTATAACTTGATGTATTACCACTGCTCGCATTTTTAAGTACAGAAATTATAAGTGCTCTCTGGTGTACATAACCTTTCCTATAATACTTATAAGATCCAGGAAGTTAGAATATCCTACTAATAACACTTGCATATTATCAGAGTTGATATAGTTAAGCTGTTGATGGTAGGAAGATGATGTCACTGGTGCACTGCAGCTGTTAGGTTAGTGTATTATATTAGAACGTAGGACAATGTAGCACAAGAACAAGCCCTTCGGCCCACAGTATCTGTGCTAACCATGATGCCGATCCAAACTAATCCCACCTGCTTGCATGTCAAAATCCTTCCATTCCTTTCTATGTTCATGTGCCTGTCTAAATGACTCTTAAATGTTGTTTAAGAGGCACTTAGCTTGTTTAGTTTAATTTTTTTCCTCCTTTTTTAATTGAACCATTTACCTGCAGGGAAATGAGTAAGTTTCAAAAATAATCTGGTTCAAGTTTTTGTCTTCAATGAGGTAATAAATTATTATCTGCATCTGGTTTTGAAAGGGAAACATTTTCATGCTAACTTAATTACATTAAAATTGAAACTTTATCCCATTGTGTGCACAAGCCACAATAGCAAGGGGGAAAATGCAGAAGTTCAAACATGTTTAAACTTTAGGGCAGTTGAACCCAGGAGCTGCAGCTGTGAAACATTGAACTCCTAGTTGTAAAGTATTCGGTTTTGAACTTTGCCAGTTTTGATGGCATTGTTTGGACCACTTCCTGGTTTAATTTGCTATTGATGAACCTGGCCATAAGGATTATGCAGGTGAAGCTGCTCTCTGCTGTCAACGTAAGAAATACCTAGCTAGCTGGATATCAGCTGGAAAATGTATTATGTTGGTATTAAAGCTGAGAAAATGCTAGGATCTTCCACCTAGTACGTAATAGTATTTTTCATGTATAAATTTCCTTATTGGAACAAAGTCAAAAGTAGCAAAATCTAACAGGCCATGATCTTTAAGAAAATTTTCGTGATTCACCAATATAAAATCAGATTTTTCCAATCCTGTCTGTAGATTAATTAAGTGTTAATCACAGTAACAAAAAAAGTCTTTAAAGAAACTTCCAAATGAGGGTTTAGACCATGCTCTAGATGATATATCATGTGTTTAAAAATGCTGTCATTACAGAGCTGGTTGTGAGAAGAATGATTTCAATACTTGTAGAGACACAATCTGCACTTTCATGATTATCTATACTTATGAGCATGGCAAAGTCGACTCCAGATAAAATTGTTGTTAATATTTAACCAGTATCTGATCCTGAAGCACTGCAGTAAGGCTTCATGTAAGACACTTTGCATTTTTGATGCTTTCTTTCTTAATGAATACTTGTGATCACACTGTTGAAATTCTGAAACACATGACATGTAATCAAGCATTTGAATTGTTCTTTGTTACATTGTGAATATATTAGTCAAATCACTGGGAAATTAAAATATTTATGGATAGACAAAAATTGGTTTTGAAGTTGAACAGAAAAGTGGTAATTTGAGCATTTCTTTAATGGTTGAAGTAACACAACACAGATCTTCCAAGATCATAACTTTTTTGCAAGATAAATGGTGAATTACTTCAACCTTATTGAGATGGTAACGGGGCACACATCTTGCAAGGTTGATTAGAAGAAAACAGGTTGTTAGAAATTGCCCACTCTAACTTCTTTGAAGCAGAGTTCATAGTTTTATAAATGAATGTGGAAATCCTCTTAAGGAATTTTAATGCTCAAGGGGAGTGGGAATGAACCAGTAAGTTTGTAGACTGTGGCCATGATGGGCTAGCCTCCCTCTTACCTGTAAATGCGTGAATAGCTTAAAATCAGAATCAGATTTATTATCACTGACTTAAGTGACATGAATTTTGTTGTTTTGCAGCAGCAGTACAGTGCAAAGACATAAAAAATTTACTATAAATTACAAAAATAATGCAAAACAAAAGGAATAATGAGGTAGGGTTCAAGGACTGTTCACAAATCTGATAGTGGAGGGGAAGAACCTGTTTCTGAATCACTGAGTGTGGGTCTTCAGGCACCTGTACCTCTTCGCTGATGGTAGGAATGAGAAGAGGGCATGTCCTGGATGGTGTGGGTCCTTAGTGGTGGTTGCTGCCTTCTTGAGGCACCGCATCTTGAAGATGACCTTGTTGGTGGGGAGGGTTGTGCCCATGATGGAGCTGGCTGAGTCTACAACAATGTAATCCTGTGCATTGGAGCCTCTATACCAGGCTATGATGTGACCAATCAGAATGCTCTCCATTGCACATCTATAGACATTTATATGAGGTTGTATAGTTTGTATATTTCTTCATTATTTTCCATCCAAACCACCTCTTGTGTTTCACTATTTGTATATTAGTGCCAGTGACCAATGGAAAGATATTGTATTCTTTTAGCATGTTGTTATCTGATTCTTTAATTTTATTGAAGTAAATATGCATTGATGTTAAAATATTTTATTGCAATATTTAGTTATGTTATTCCTAAATAACTGTACTAAATGGTTAGTACAGAATGTGCTATACAAATTGACTGTAGTTTCAATTTGCCTTTTGTGTTGCGCTTATTTTCAATTCGCAGTTGATATAAATTATTATATCTTGGTTTATAAATCTTATTATTTATTCCTATCAGTGGCATTTAAGGCAGTTGCTACTAAATTGAAATTTTGATCCAAAATCAGTGATTCTTTAGCTTTAGATTTTGGTTCATAATAAGTTAGGTTTTCTCCTTTTAATTGGTCCCTGAGTCAACCCAAAAACATGGTAGGTGCCAAAGTTGAGCTTGTCAAACTGTAAGTATCCTCAGCTGCCCTGCACCCTATCTCTCCCCATCACCTCACGTGTGTGTGTGTCTGCTACACTGGGGTTGGGTACCTCACTGAACAGCTGAAAGCTAGGCTGAGTAGCTCTGTTCCTAGGATCCTTGGGACCTAGTATTTGTCCCTGATGAAGGAATTTAGCATTTTGATTAGTGTGCTTGCTCATGTCCGTCATTCCACAACCTGTTGAAAGCTGATCTACCATGCTGTTACACTGCTGCTTATTTTTGAAGTCCAATGCTAAGAATGTGCAGGCATTTCATGGGATTTATCCAGAAATCTATTGAACTGGTCTTAATCTTCTCTTTGTATTAAAATTTGATTTATGCATCAAATTTAAATCCTACGGCTTGTTAAAAGAGTAATAAGTTTTCTTTGCTGGAACTTGCAGTTTTAACAAGCCACTAAAGTTGTGGATGAATAATGCTTGCATTTCTGGAGCCACATGCCACTGAAATATGTGCCAGTTCTCTTGTAATTAGACAATAATACAATGTTCTGTCAGGAAATTGGATTATTAATCAATACATTATACTTTAGAAGTCTTATTTGTGAATGGTGTTTTTGACTGGTTAATTGTCTAGAAATGATAGTTTAATTCTGTTATGCTTCATTGTCGCCACACTCAGTGTGTCATATGACTGTCCCGACAGTTGTATAGAGGTCATCTTCAATTGTTTCAAAGAATGACATTCAGCTAACCCGTCAGAACATAAGAGTTTTAAGGCTGGATTGTAAATTAACTGTACAATTTTCAAATCAGCCATACTATGGTAATTCAGTATTCCAAAATTATCATTTCCTGATAAATGCAACATTTAGATATGTTCATTCTTAGTTAGCATTCATAGGGTTAAATCATGAAGGAAGTAGAATATAGCTGCTGCCTATTTGACAGAATTTGTGTTGTTTACTTTTCCCACCCCCATTCCGTCATTACCTTCTGTGGTTCCCTTCTGCTCGGCATCTGCAGATGTAAGTGTTCGCAGATGTTAGTGAAATATTGACTGAATTACTGTATGTCCATTTTCTTCCAGATAAGGGAACTGAATGTTGCGACTGCATTTGTGCCTTTTCGGGGGGGGGCGGGGGGGTCGAGGGAAACACTACTCCTAAACGGCCAGGAAGAATCGAGTTAATAGAGGCAGTGCTTGTTGGGTAGAGCACTGCAGTCTGTAGAGATGAATTCCCAATCAATTTGAAACCAGGCCTACACAGTACCTCTATATAGCATTAGGCCCGGTCGTATTGGGTTGAGGCATTTTCAGTATTGAGAGCATAATGTCATCTGGCACACTCAGCCATTTGAGATACATCAGACTATTGGACTGCTGCCCAGAATATTGCTGCAATACACGTTACGATTGGCTGTTCCCTCTATCAAGCATAGTTTCACGAGGGAAGACAACTCCTTTTTTTAATCTGCAATAGCATGGCTGACTGCAGTATGCTGCCTTGTTTAGTGCTGCTTCCGTTCTCCCCTCGAGTCCATGGAAAGTGATCGGCTGTATATATTGTAGTGTATGCGGGTTTAAATAGTGAAAGCCACGTTACAAAAGCATGATTTTTATTTTATTTTTGTTTTCCTCAACAGGTATGTCATAAAAAGTGCCTTTGCTGAAGTCTGTGTTACTTGGAACTGCTTGTAGGTCGGTCTGCTCTCGTGAGCCTTGCTTGTTTGCCAATTAGACAAATGTCTGGCCTAACGTGCAACTGAAAACAGAAATCTCTGCTGCATCTGTGGCTGCTGTTTCATCTTAAGCTGAAGTTACATCAAAAAAAATTGGAACAACAATCCACTGCAAGAAGAACCAACCAACATACGGAGAGCTGAGTACGCTGAATACAGTAAAAATCAATAACTGAAAGTGACTCAAGCCTGATTCATAATCAATCAACTAGTGTGATTGCATCAAAATAACTTTTAATTAAAAAGCAATAAAGTGTGTGTGTCAGCGGAAATAAATTTTCAACAGTCATACTGGGAAAAAAACGGGGTTAAATCCCCACAAACTGAAGGCCACAACTCAACCTGTGATTGATCGAGCACTTGCTGACTTGACTGTTTTGATGTTGACTACTTCATGGCAAACCAATTTTCGAGCAGCATTTTATGAAGTAATTTTTTGGTTAATGACCAACAAGAAGCATTTTATATATTGAGAGAGGTATCTTTTTGTTTTTAATCCTTTTGACTGCTGCATTTCCCTCAGAATCCTGACACTAAACTGTTCTAAAACACGCTAAAACACTTCGATTTATTATGGCTGTAAACGTTACTCCAGTACGTGATACAAAATGGCTGACGTTAGAAGTGTGCAGACAGTTTCAGAGAGGGACATGTTCACGTTCAGACCAGGAATGCAAGTTTGCACACCCACCAAAAAGCTGTCAAGTTGAAAACGGACGAGTTATTGCATGCTTTGATTCCCTCAAGGTAAGGCATTTTAACTTCAAGCATTTCAATGGTGCAGTTTCTAATTTTTTGGCACAGTGTCCATTCATCTGATTTGGAGACTTGAGAGATTATAACCATGTTTTATTAGTGTGAACGTATATCAGAATTTGACAAGTTAAATTGTATATTGAACATTAACACTTTTCAATGGACTGCTTTAATTATCTTTGGACAGTAGGTTAAGAATGTAACTTTTTTTTACATACATGCCTTGTAGCCTCTGAGAAGAGATTTTATCTACTTTAGTATATTACAGTATCTGTTTAAAAATTCTTGTGTGCAATCATCTTCTGATAACTGCCTCTTCAAGTCCAGCTATTTAGAGATGTAAAAGTATTCTAAAATGTTATCAGCCTTAAAAAAAACCCACATAAGAACTTCTTTCCAAATATCCTTCCTAACAATGCTGTTAGGCTTTGGATTCTCCCCTTGTTCTCAGTTTCTTTAGGTGATACCTAAAATCCCTCTCTTATTTCTGCGTCCAGAAATCTAGCTCACCCGCTGCAAAAGTATTCAGTGTTATGACATCCTTAACTCCTTCTTAACAATATGAGATACCTCTGACCACCGGCTTCCCTTTCTCTGTCTCACTGCCCTTAATATTTGAATGAGGGAAATGGAGAGCATTGGGAGTTTCTCTGAACTCCCAACGCTCTCCAGCCACCATGACACCCCAGTTATTGTAGGCGTATGAAGGATTTTCTGACCTCTAACTTTGACACCTTCTTTTATTTAAACAATCACGTTTGTGTTCTTATTGCTCTCGTAGTGTACCTATCACTCCTTTTAATCAGAACTGCGCAAGCATAACTGTTAATAGTGCTTGACTGATTATCATTGTTCTCCAAATTTAGTGTTCCAATATCATGTTTTTCCAAAGCTCAGTCTTTCACTATCACAGTTCCTACTCAAACATCACCCTGAATGACAAAGGCACCTTTTTTCCACAACCAACCACTTTCTCAAACAACTTCTCCCCTCTGCATTCTTGATTGTGATGTTGGAGCTCATAAAATTCTTTTTCCTTGTGGTTTTGTTCAGCTGCCTGCCATCTCATTGTCACAACTGTTCCACTTCCTTGTTGCTCTGGTTTCTCCCTTGTTCGCCTTCCTGTCCTGTCTGTACTATCCCTTCTGTGTCTGCCTCTTGCTGTGCAGTTTTCTTCTCCAGCAGTGCCATCTTCTGCCCCCCCCTCCCCAATCTCAGTGGCGCCACCAGTGGCTCCAGTATTTTTAAGCACAATCTTTCTTCCCATTAATCCAGTTATCGTTTCTTTACTCAAAGAATTTCCACCCTTGACCCACTACCATAGGTCTAACCTCTTCTCTACATTACCGCGGTGCATCATTGCACTGCAGGTACGTGGTATTCTTCACAATGGTAACTACGCTATCTGCCCATCACTCTTCTTGCAGCATTTGATCTTGCATTGTCGCCAATCCTGACTACCTGGAGGTAGCCAGCAGATTATTAGCACTTCCCTTTTTCATCATCCCAGGATCCTTTTGAAGATCTATTCTTCCCCTCCCTGATTTATATGCTTTTGTGGTCACCTTCCACAGCCATGAAGTCCAGCTGAAACAAGTATGCTGCTGATCGCAAACTGTACCTCTGCATCTATTCCCTTCTATGCTACCTGATATCAAGTCTTGGACGCAGTGGTTACTTCTGCTGAAGATCAGAAAAATCAAAGTCATTGCTTTACCTGCTATTTAGGAGTCATAGAATCGTGTAGCACTGACAAAGGCCCTTCAATCCAACTCGTCCATGCTGACCAGGTTGCGTACCTGAACTACTTCCATTTGCCTGCATTTAACCCATATCCCTCTAAACCATTTGGGCAAACACCTACCACTGGTGTTAAGATGTTTACTGACACTGACCATGTTCTTTCGGAACTTCTTCTCCAAACTCTGTACTGCCAAACCTTTATGTTAAAAGAATCACCTCAAAATACATTTTCTTACACAGGCCATCAGTTAAACTAACTCACAAACTTTTCCCAGTATCCTATTGTCTTGCTGCTAGTCTGTGATATGTCTTGGGATGAACTAATTGGGTCAAGTTTCCATGGCATTTTCGGTGGGTTGAGTGAGATATAAAGGTGAGAAGTTAATGAACTAATGCAGATAATATTTAACTCCTTGTGCTGGCTGGTCACAACCGTTTTGATAGGATGAGTGAGCTATAAGGTACAGGTAGGAGGTACATTAAAATTGGGTCATGCCAGATCATATTGCACAGGAGAGGAAAGTAGAACCTCATTTCTCTTTCATTTCTCTTTGCCTCTGTGGACAAACAATGCTCCAACCTCAACCTTAATGTTCTTTTTGCTTTTTTGGTGCTTGTGGTTTGTGTGATGAACACGAAGAGTTACAATGGGGAGGAACACAGCTTTAAGTTTGCGGCTTTTGTAGGTATTTTTCAAACTTGTGTCATTGATGTCAAATCCATCCTACCTCTGTATTCTTATCCAGTCCTACAACTTTCCATGATAACTGCAATTGTTCTGACCTGTTGAGTGTCCCCAGATACAGATGCATCATTGGAGCCTGTGCCTTCGTTGCCAAGGTCGTAAGCTCTGTCTCTTTCTTCCTTTTAAGGCGTTCCTTAAAACCTTGTTCACTGACTAAGCCTTTTGGTCAAATATCTGAATATCGGCTTGGTGATACTCTGTAGGATATTGCTCTGTAAAGTGCTGTTAGAGGCACTAATAAGTGTGTCAGTATTAAGTAACTTGAAGCCCAAAGTCTTAAATTAGCACTCTGTTAAACAGCATTTTTTTTAGCTCATATATTTCCTTGGGTTATACTATAAAGTGAACCCAACTTCACTGCATCCAGAAATCTTCCAATGTAATTCCTATGATACTGGTATTACCTTAACACATGGAAGGGACATCTGAGAAGAGTATTCTGTGAACAATATTTGACATTGTCCCAAGGTTTGCTGTTCACTGCTGTGGACGTGAACTTTCATTAGCATTGTTTGATTTGAAATGGCATTCTGACTGTTTACTTCTCACCATAGAAAACCGCCAACTTCAGTGGTATACAAGTTATTTCTTTCCAAAGATGAAAAGCCATTTTTTTCTCCCCCGTTTTTCTTGGTAATGATTTCTCCAGCTGTCCTGTCCACCATTCCTTCCAACACTTTAAAAGAAACACAGATTAACCAGCTATTCACCCAATTATTCTTCATGGAATTTTATAGG
>JAUZTB010000011.1:81801138-81812146 GCA_034780895.1 Rhynchobatus australiae
CTCTGACCCCAAGATCCCTCTGATCCTCCACACTGCCAAGAGTCCTACCATTAATACTAAATTCTGCCATCATATTTGACCTACCAAAATGAACCACTTCATTTGCTATCATATCTACTTCTACCACTTCCCCTGTAGCACATTCCAGGTTTGGTGACATCTGCTGACTTACTAATCACTCTAGCTATATTTTGGTCCAAATCATTTATATATATATATCACGACCAACAGAGGTCCCAGCACTGATCTTTGCAGAACATCACTGGTCACGAGCCTTCAGTCAATATGACCCCTTTGTCTTCTATGGCCAAGCCTATTTTGAAACCAATCAATTCTCCATAGATCCCATGTCTTTTAATCTTCTGGATCAGCCTACCATGAGGAATCTTACTGAAAGCTTTAGTAACGTCCATATATACAACGTCCACTGCCTTACTCTCATCAATCATCTTTGTCATCACCTCAATAACAAGTAAAGATAAGGACTGTAAACATTTTTGGGCTTTCATGTGGAATTTGAGGAAATACTTTTTTAAGTTTAAAAGAAAAGTATCAAAGATTTTAGGTGGTTTCCTTGTCTCTGTTGGTGAATACACTTTTCTCAGATGTTGGCACTCCCAATGTTGAGTCATAAGTCAGTGGGTTCTACTCCCACTTGTGAATTTAAATACGTAATGTAGGCTGACACTTCAGTACATTTCTGAGGAAGTACTCTGTTGTTGAAAATGCCACCTTTTTGATGAGATATTAAAGTACTGTGTTGATTTGTTTCTCAAGTGCAACTGAGAGATCCCACTCAAAGAACAGAAGTGTTCCCTTGGTATTTCTCCCTTAATCTGGTACTTTGTGGCATTGGTTAATCAGACATTTAATTTGTTTTCAGTTAATGGACATTTCCTTGTGGAATTTTGCCACTGCTGGAATACAAAAGCAAGGATGTGCTGCTGAGGTTTTATAAGGCATTGGTCAGACCACATCTGAAATATTGTAAACAATTTTGGGCCTCATATGTAAGGAAAGATGTACTAGCCCTGGAGAGGGTCCAGATGAAGTTCGCAAGAATGATCCCAGGAATGAAAGGCTTAATGTACGAGGAGCATTTGTTGTGAGTCTGGGATCTGAGGGCACAGCCTCAGAATAAAGGGATGTCCCTTTCAAACTGAGATGAGGAGGAATTTCTTCAGCCAGAAGGTGGTGAATCTGTGGAATTCATTGCCACAGAGGGCTGTGGAGGCCAAGTCATTGGGTCTGTTTAAGGGAGAGATTGACAGGTTCTTGATCGGTAAGGGGGTTAAGGGTTATAGGGAGAAGGTGGGAGAATGGGGTTAAAAAAAATCTGCCATTATTGAATGGCAGAGCAGACTCAATGGGCCAAAAGGCCCAATTCTGCTCAGAGATCTTATGCTCTATGGTCTTTCTCTGTCTCCAGTCCTCCTTAGGTGGTTTGTTGCTAAAGGTACAATGTGGAAAGTGGTACCTACCTCTTGATGCAGTTGAGGATGGAGGGGTGTTAAGAGATATTCTTGTTGGTAAATTCAAGGTGTTGAACAAGCAGGAATAGTGCTAGGTGGAATTAGCAGTAGGAGCTGTAGGAAATCACAAGTGGAAGGAGATGGGGATAACAAGCAAGCTGTGTGCTTAGATGGTCAGGGTGTAGTGACTCAAAACTGAGGTGAACATTATCTGCTGATGTGGTGCAGCTGCCCTTCTGGGTCATACTTGCTGTCTGTCAGCAGTTCGGTTGGTTGGATTTGTCGGCACTTATACTGGGACAATTATTTATGGACCCCTCTACCTGTGTGTAAATAGACACATTCTATTACTCATCCATTGCTAATGTCACTTTACACTTCATCATCCTTGACTGCTGTGAACAAAATTGCATCTAGTTAAATAGGTTGCTGTATTTCAATGTACCCATAACTGAATGAGTCGTAGGGGATATAGTTTGGGATTGATGTGTGTTTAGGAAATCAGGTAACTTTTAGGAGCTAATCTTCATCTTCCTTGACATCACCAATGGCCTGAGCCCCAGGCAAGGCTGCTACTTGCAGCTTGGTCCTGTCCGCTGTCAGTAATCAGCAGCATTCATGGCCTTCCCCGTAGCTGGCTGCACAGATATAAGGACACAAGGAAATAGGAGGAGGAGGAGGACACTTGGCTCCTCAAGCCTTCCCCACCATTCAATATGATCATGGCTCATCTACCCCAGGCCTCAACTCCTCTTCTGCACCAGTCCCACATTGACCTCAGTCCCATGATCTTTCAGAAAATGTATCTTCCTCTTTAAGTACCAGAGCACCTTTTGCAGCTAGTACATCGCTGAAAACACAGGGCTCAAAGCTTCCATTCAAGTTGAATATTTGTGGATAGGTTTGACATTTTAAACATTCAAAATCACTTGAGACCCATTTCAAAAAAATGTAACCATTTAAATTATTACAGAGTCTTTTAAAAGTTAGAAGACCAAACAGGCTCATACTCATTCAACTACTTAAATCAAATAAAAAGCCGGCCTTGCCTCTCTCCCGGCAGCCAGTTTTTTTCCCATTCATTTTAATGGGTCTGCTGTATATTCCAGGGGAACTGGGCACCAATTCAGCCAGTGGATGTCTGAGCCTGAGAGCTTGAAAGTCTGCAGGCGTGTCTGCTGCAATGTTGAACTGCACCAGGACTCCACTAATGCAGTGTGGTGTTCTGCAGTCAGCAGTCTGATGGAGTGGAAAGCTGCATTACAATCTCTGCCTGGGATTAGCCCAGTTATAAGCATGTCTACTGGTAAGTCCACATGGACCTCTTCAAAGATTAACCCCAGTATTTGAAATATCTGCTTAGGAAATTGGGAAAATTATACTTTCCTGCTGTGTTACTTCAAGAGTTGGCACAGTATTGATACTTCATTGTTAGTACAGAAGGAAATGTTAAATATAGAACAGTACGGCAGGAACAGGCCCTTCAGTCCTGATGTCTTGTTGAACATGATGACAAATTAAACTAATCTCTTCTGCCTATACATGATCCATATCCCTCCATTCTCTGCATATTCAAAGTCGAGTTCATCGTCATATGCACAAGTCCATGTGTGCACAGGTGCAATGAGAAGCTTACTTGCAGCAGCATCACAGGCACATAGCATCAGATAAGCAGCATTCACAAGAAAAACACAAATTAAACATAAATTATACACAAATTTTACAAGAGCCCAATTAGAACAAAAACAAGTGCAATGTAGTGCAAAGTGATCAAAGTGGTCAAAGTGTTGCTATACTGAGGTAGTGATTACAGTTGTGCAGGTCGGTTCAAGAACCAAATGGTTGAAGAGGATTCTTGAACCTGGTGGTGTGGGACTTCGTCCTGTTCCTTTTGCCCGATGGTCGCTGTGAGAAGATGGCATGGCTCACATGGTGGGGATCTTTGTTGATAGATATTGCCTTCTTGAGGAAGTGCCTCATGTAGATAACCATCTGAAAGCCTCTTGAAGGCCGCTATTGTATCTGCTTCCACCACCATCCCTGGCAGCACATTCCAGGTACACTCTCATTATTTAAAAAAAACTTGCTTTGCGCATCTCCTTTAAACTCTCCCCCTCTCACCTTAATGTTGCTCCATTTTCCTTAATGTCTCCCAGAAGATGGGAAAATGAATTCAGGAAGGGGAAATTGGGAGAACACACACCGGTCCTCATTGAGGGGTCGGTGGTGGAAAGGATGAGCAGCTTCAAGTTCCTCAGTGTCAACATCTCGGAGGATCTATCCTGGGCCCAACACATTGATGCAATCACGAAGAAGGCATGCCAGCGGCTCTACTTCGTTAAGAGTTTGAGGAGGTTTTCTATATCACCAAAGACTCTTACAAATTTCTATAGATATATGGTGGAGAGCATTCTGACTGGTTGCATCACAGCCTGGTACGAAGGCTCCAATGCACAGGATCGCAAGAGGCTGCAGAGGGTTGTAGACTCAGCCAGCTCCATCATCGGCACAACACTCACTGCCATTTGAGGACATCTTCAAGACACAATACCTCAAGAAGGCGGCATCCATCACTGAGGACCCTCACCATCCGGGACATGCCCTCTTCTCATTACTACCCTCGGGGAGGAGGTACAGGAGCCTGAAGACCCACACTCAACGATTCAGGAACAGCTTCTTCCCCTCCCCCATCAGATTTCTGAACGGTCCATGAACACTACTTTGTTATTCTTAAGTCAGTGATCATAAACCTGATTCTGAAATGAGAATGCAGGAGTGATTCTAATAGTTCCACTAGCTTAACAATTGTAGTTCTGTCATCATGGAGTTGAGCATTAGTGATCTAATCTCGTATCCTCATTATCTGTTGCATCATATAGACATCATCTCCATCTGAAATAGCTCATTACTTATTGCTGTACAAGAGTAAATTGATTCATGTAATACACTAAAAGAATTTTAATCATCAAGTTGCCCTTGAAATCCTTTTTTAGTTTTGATTATCACCACTGAAAAGAAAAACAAATGTCATTGCAACCTGCAGAAGGAACTTGCACATCTGAAACTTTTCAGGATGGTGTTGATATGCACTGGATTTTTTGCTGCTATTTAAAACAAAATTAAGAAGTCCTTTATGATGATGATTGATATTGCCCTAATGCAATTTTTAGTGGAAAAGGGAGAAAAGTCAGGTTCCTTAATTCAAGGTAAAAATTAAATTGAAGAAACAATGGAAAGAGCAGAAGATACATGACATTAGAGAGAGAGAGAGAGAGAGAGAGAGAGAGAGAGAGCAAAGCATATACTTTGGTGGGAGATCTTCACTTTGTTTTCCCACCAAAGTTTTACATCCTTCAGGCACAGATCTCAAGTAATGTGGCATAGTTCTTGGCCAGCTTGGGTACAGAAATGGTGTCGGACCTTGCAGGTAATCTGTTACCCAAAAACATCGAGAGACTGAATGGTCTACTTTTCTTTTTTCATTTGTGGTGTGCCAGGGAAGAACTATGATGGAATGTTGGCTTGATGAGAAAGATCCTGCTGCAAGCAAAAGCCTCATACTTTCTGTGTGACAGGTGAAACTTTATGCAAATTTTATGCAAAGATGCATGAGATCTTGCAGTTTGTAAGAAAGATCAAGAGGAAATGTGGTCAAAGTTGTAGTTTCAAAGATGAGATATCTTTATTAGTCACATGTTCATCGAAACACACAGTGAAATGTATCTTTTGCGTAGAGTGTTCTGGGGGGCAGCCCGCAAGTGTCGCCACGCTTCCAGCGCCAATATAGCATGCCCACAATGTCCTAACCCGTATGCCTTTGGAATGTGGGAGGCACCCGGAGGAAACCCACGCAGACACAGGGAGAACGTACAAACTCCTTATGGACAGTGGCCGGATTTGAACCTGAGTCGCTGGCACTGTAAAGTGTTGTGCTAACCACTACACAAATGCTTCATATATAGATGACAGGACAGTCAGAATCAGATTTATTTGTCGTCAAATTTGTTGTTTTGCAGCAGCAGTACAGTGCAAAGACGTAAAAATTACTGCAAGTTACCAAAAAATAATGAATAAAATAATGCAAAAGAGGAATTACGGGGTAGAGTTCATGGGTTTATGGACCATTCAGAAATCTGATAGCAGAGGGGAAGAAGCTGTTCCTGAATCATTGAGTGTGGGTCTTCAGGCTCCTGTACCTCCCCCCTGATGGTAGTATCATGAAGAGAGCATGTCCTGGGTGGTGAGGGTCCTTAATGATGGATGCTGCCTTCTTGAGGCACCACCTCTTGAGGAGGTGCTCGGTGGTGGGGTGGGTTGTGCCTGTAATGGAACTGGCTGAGCCTACAACCCTCTGCAGCCTCTTGGGATCCTGCACATTGGAGCCTCCAAGCTCTTAAAAGCATGCATGAATCTTTGCTGCAGAAGTTGAGGTGTAAGTTTTTAAAAATACAGTGTTAAATCTTCACAAGTAACTGGATAATTCTCAGCTGGACGATTGACCCATTGCCATCTTTAACTTAAGATGTCATGGTTTTGGAGAGGATGCAGAGATTTGCTGGAAAGGATGGCTGACCAGAGCAGCTGGGATTGTTATCTTTGGAGTGGAGATGCTTCAGGGGAGATTTAAAAATATTCAGAGGTATGAGTAGATACTGTCTGGTGGGTTAGAAACAAATAGACAAAACTCTAAGATGATTGGGAACAGAATCAGTGAAGAGATATAAAGCAATTATTTTACCAAGTACAATCTATAACAGGCTGATTGAAAGGGTAATAGAAGTAGATTTGTTAATGACTTTCAAAAGAAAATTGAATCTATATTTGAAAAGATTTGTAGGGCTATGAAGAGATGTTGGGGGAGTGGAACTAATTATATTGCTCGTTTAAATAGTATGAATCTATTTAAAGACTGCAAAGATAAGGATTAATATCACTGAAGTAGCTGAACAGGAAATGTTTGCACATAAAGGAAATTGGTCGTTCATAAAAAAGATGCAAAAAGAACTTATCAAGTTTGAAGAAAGTAAGGCATTGTAACTGAAAGTAGAATTAATGAAAATTATATTACTCAAGCTATAGTGAGTGACTGTAGGAAAATACCTATTATAAATAATAATCTTGCGTCTAAATCGGCAAGTTTTTTAATTTAAAGGCAAATCGTTAAAGATAGCTGAAGAACCCCCTCCTTACCTCGAAGCTATGATCTAGACATCATTAAGACGGTATATTGAAGCAGAGTAAGGATTAATATCACGTCCTTTTCTGTCACCCTCCCAAGATTATAAGCATGAATAGAAGGAGTAGACCACTTAGTCTCTTGAGCTGGTCATACAATGAGGTCCTCTCTGACCTCATGACCTAATTGAAATTTATTAAGATCTTTGGTTAACAAAAATTTAACAGTCTCAGATTTAAAATTAACTAGTAACCTCAATCCTTTGCCATTTTTTGGAAAGGAACAGAACTTCTGCCACCCAAAGCACAAGGAGATACTTCCAAGCCACTTCTGAAATATCTAGTGAGACTATAATTCTGAATCTTAAACTATCCAAGTGGTAGTGATTTTTCTTCATCTACCTTATGTGTTCCACTTAATATCTTGAATTTACAATCAAATCACACACAACTTTCCCAGTATTTGGGATCATATAGGTGGTTTGAGGACTGGTTGATGGACAAAAAACATTGGCCTTCAGTGTAAAGTAACCTTGATTACAAGAGTAGAGACCTCTTGCTCTAATTATGTACAGATCAAGAAAGACCATGTCTGGCATATTGTATACTGGTCTGATCTGTTTAAGGAAGGATGTCCTTGCAATAGAGAGAGTGTAACAAAGATTCACTGGATTGATTCCTAGGATGGAGAGGGAGAAATGGGAGTTGTCATGTGAGGACTGATTAAACAGATCACATTGATATGTACAGAATTCTTAAGGGGCACGATGGAGTTGTTGTTTCCCCTGGCTGGGATGTCTATAACCATGGCCACAGTTTCAACATAGAGACAGTTTAGCAGAAATTACTTCACCCAAAGGATAATGAATCTTAGGAATTCTGTTCCTGAGGTTGTGAAGTCTCAGTTGCCGGGTACACACAAGGCAGAATTTGATAGAATTTTTAGTTATTATGGGGAATAAACTGATGTGGGTTAGTGAAGCTGAGGAAAAAATATCATCCATGATCTTACCAAATGGTTGAGCAAGTAGCCCTGTACTGCTGTTTCTCTTGCTACAAGTTACGGGGGGTACCACCTCAGTGTGTCCAATCTCTGCTCATAATTTAACCATTGGTGTCCAGGTATTTGGGTAAATCAGCGCTGCAGTCCTTCGAAGGCAATAAATTATTGTTGACGGGCGGTGGTCAGAACTGCTCAGAAAGCTCCAGCTGTCATTCTCCAGGGCTTTGTGCAGCTGTATCATAACATCTACTTTCTTGCTCCCTGGTAGATTTAAAGACCAGCAATCTGTTAGGCTTTGATTATTTTCTGTAAACAATCTTGACATTTTAATTACCTACCTGAAGGACGCCTTGGTCTCTCTGGACTTCACTGCTTCCAGCCTTGTACCTCTATGGGGCAACTGAAAGCACATTTCGCAAGTGGTTATCTATTTCTGCAAGCCTGTGGTCAATTGCTTGTCTCTGCCTCTAGACAACCTGGGCCCTTTCGCCCTCCATCTTGCCTAGTAGCCAATTGTTTTAATGACTGGAGGAAGAACCTGCCTTGGTCATCACCACCCATGACTTGTTCCGGCTCTTCTGTCACGTGCCTGCCAATGTTTCCTACAGCCACATTTTCCAGCTCAAAACTTGCATGCAATTCATTTTTTGACAAATCCAATAATGCAGTGCTTTATGGATCAAATATATGAATTTTCCAGTAATGTGAAATAAGGACTATAAATAAGACAACAGTGTGAAATTGGTATTGGTTTATTATTGTCACTTGTATCGAGGTACAGTGAAAATCTTGTCTTGCAAACTGACCATACAGGTTAATTCATTGCACAGTGCAGTTACATTGAGTCGGTACAGAGTGCATTGAGGTAGTACAGGTAAAAACAATAACAGTACAGAGTAAAGTTAGCCCTGGCTAATGATTTCATTTAATCAGCACTGAAATAAAAAATACCCAGAGGTCCCCTTAGCTATTTTGTGTAATGTCAGTAGCAATGTTTCTGTCACTCTCGTGCCTCAGACTAAGTCTCACTGTTTGCTTCCTTTGGTGTTCATCCTTTTGATGTTGTCATTGCCATTTGATTTTCCCCTCCGATAGTTGTGCTGTAAGCCCCTGGTGGGTTCCTGTCATCTGGTCATCAGCTTGTCCCAGCCTTATCCAGCCATTCCCTGGTTACCTTGACCGGTTAGCTATTTAAAACAAAATAACAAGAGAAAGCTAACAGCACTTCCTTGGGTGAAGGTTTTAGTTTTTAATTGGGGATTTGAGGAAAATCAAATTGTATTTAGGTGGCGCCTCTCACTGTCTCAGGACATCCTAAGATGCTTCATAGCCTTTGAAGTACCTTGGAAGTGTTGATGCTGTTATAATGTGAGAGGTGCATTAGCGAATTTGAGTTCTCAAATTTCCACAAATAGTTTTACGGTATTGCGATAAATGTTATCCCAGCTGATCCATTGGGATCTATTCTATCACCCAAAGAGACCAGCTGGTGCTTTGGTTTAACTTTTTCTCCGTGAGGTGGTGCATTGTTGGTTCATGGAGCGTCAGCCTGTGTTTTACTTCATCACGCCTCTGGATTGGGATCTGAGTTCACAACCTTCTGGCTCAGGTGCAAGAGCAATTACAACAGAGTTACGGTAACTTGGGACATGAGACATTTATTCATTAGTCACATGTACATTCGAAACACACAACGAAATGCGTCATGTTGCGTTACTGAGAACGTGCTGGAGGCAGCCCGCAAGTGTCGCCACACTTCCAGCGCCAACGTAGCATGCCCACAGCTCCTAACCTGTTCGTCTTTGGAATGTGGGAGGAAACCGGAGCACCCAGAGGAAACCCACGCAGACGTACGGAGAACGAACAAACTCCTTACAGACAGCGGCGGGAATTGAACCCGGGTCACTGGCGCTGTAATAGCCTGTCACAGGATGTTCTGAATTTAACCACCATATTCAAACCTTTGCATTTTCTTCAACTCCCATCTGTCTTAAACAAAGAAATACCGTGCCCTAAACTTTTTAGTGGGGAATCTTGTTGAGAAGATTTACTTGAGGCACAACACACTGAATTTCTGCTTTACATAATTGGTTGCTTCAGTTAATTTGATTATTGTAAAATGCAACTGGAAAAATAACTAGTTTTATATACAGCTGCCTTTGACTCAAACAAAGAGCTTGTATTGACAACAGCTGCAAAACAAAGTCACTTCCACTGCAAGATGCATCAGCTGCTTTTCATAACTGTCAGTAACGAGCTACACAGAATATTATCAATGCTTTGTGTGTTCAGCAGCAGCAACGTGAGACAAAGGGAAAAAGAGTACATTTTGGTAGCTGCAGTATCTTATCCCATTTAAAATGCAAGTGAAAACAATTTCTGTTTGATTCACTATCAGTATTTCAGGGCAATGTTCGGGAAATTTCTGACTTTCCTTTTACCCCTTCTGCTCAGCCCCACCACAAAACAATCAAAGTGCAAGCCATGGTAAGGAGCGAGCTGGGTAGTGACACTTGCCCATTGTTATTGCTGCTTCACCAGGAATTTTTAGGCTAAACTGGCCTTTAAACTTTTCTATCGCTGCATTTTTCTTCCCAAGATAATTTGTTATTGTCCACCATTAGAACACTCACAACAAGACACTGTTTTCTCATTACTTGCCATCAAACATTTTAATTGTCCTTCTCAACACAACAGTTGATGTTTGCGTGTAAGACTTCTTAAAGAGCATGCTCCCAGCTCGGATATCTTTCCTGAATTTGATTATTTTCACTTGAATTTTAAAGCATTCCTTTATCTTCCCAGGGTGACAATGGCTAACACGAGGGGGCATAATTTTAAGGTGATTGGAGGAAGATATAGGGGGGATGTGAGGGGTAAGTTTTTTATACAGGGAGTGGTTGGTGCGTGGAACGCACTGTCGGCAGAGGTTATGGGGGCAGATACATTAGGGACATTTAATAGACACTTAGATAGAGACATGAATGATAGAAAAATAGGGAGCTATGTGGGAGGGAAGGGTTAGGTAGATCTTGGAGCAGGATAAAATGTCAGCACGACATTGTGGTCCGAAGGGCCTGTACTGTGCTGTAGTGTTCTATGTTCTATCTCGTTCAAAACAAGTATTATTTCCAAATTAATCTGATTCTTTTCATTATTTTATATGCCTACATCAGGTCACTCCTAGGGACTATAGAACCCATGTCATCTTTTCATTTCAGATATCCTGATCAATTGGCAGTCATCCCTTGAACATAAGGAAATTTCCAAGAGGTTTCATAAATAGATACAAGGAAATTAGATACCAGGTTGCACTGGGAGAGATTAGAAGGTTAAAGTATACTCAGGCCTCCTTTAA
>JAUZTB010000011.1:81948554-81958928 GCA_034780895.1 Rhynchobatus australiae
ACTTCGTGCACACTTGGGTGACATCTCAGAAACCACTGTTGGAACCTGTGAGTTGTTGGAGAGAAGATACATATAGCTGTAAATATAAATGCCCAACAGCAAACCAAGAGCAATTATATACTGTATGTGTGGATTAAGTGAAACCCCACCAAATTTACCGTTGAGAATTTTGATATCAAAATTATAGGAGAGTGGAATCCCTCATTTTCATTTTCTCATTATTTTGGCATGTTCTTGGTACTAGGTCTGTGTTTTTAAATATAAACGGGGCCATTATAGTCTGACTGGAGGCCAAATTTGTTTTACACATCTGTTCACTTCATGTATCGGTACAGACCTCCTGCCAAAGTCCTCACATGATTAATTGACAATTTTTTGTCATCTTTGTTTTCCTTATTTTGTTTGCTCAGATCTCAGTGATGCAGCTTGCTTTTTGTTATGTAATGATGAAGAAATTCCTTCTAATGAAGGGTCATTGACCTTGAATGTTAACTCTATTTCTCGCTCTGCAGATGTTGACTAACCACTTTCTATTTTCGCTTTCAGTTATTTTCTAGGTTGGATTCTGTGGAAAGCGAGATCTTTAATTTTATCAGCTTTGAGCAACCAGTTCTCATTTTCCAATCCCATGGACTGACATTCTTTTGAAAACACACGACCATTCTGGATGAAGTTTATTTTCTAGTTGAAGGTAAGGTAATTTAGTGCAAATTTAAATGTAATTTAGTGAAGCAAAGTAAATCTGTGTACCTGGAGTTTCTTATTTCATTCGTTAAAGACAATAGATTTCTAGGAGCTTTATAAATTAGTGCTGGCATTTTTGTGAGAAGCACAAGTGTTATGTGCAATGAGAAAAATATACCAATTAATCTCAGCTCCCTGAAATCTAGAAATACTAATTTAATTATTGTGAAGTATGTATTAACTTTACAAAGTTGAAGATGAACAACACAGCAAGAAGTTTTTATAACTTTTTGCAAACTTTGTTCCATTTGTGATTACTTGGCATCCAAGCACAAATAAGGATGCCTTCTTAATTCAAAATTTCAAATCCAGTTTCTGGAGGATATTTGAATTGTGAAATTTGTAATATCCTTTTATGACTTTTGAAGTTTTTCAATGCCCCCAGAGGAAGTTGCATTGTTCACTTATACCCAAATTTTTAATTCCCTGGGATATCAATAATGCAGCAAAATATTTTCTGGATAAATCACCTGGTATTGTATCAATTTTTATGAATTTGTTGGACGTGACCATGAATCCTTGTAACAATTCTCTGTAATGTTGACACTTGCGCATGTCTGTACCTGATGTGAGAAATGGAGTTTTGCTATGCACATTGTTGCATCATGCCTGTCCTTGTAGAATTTGACATTAGATGCTAAAAAGCAAATGGATATTGTCTTCATTTTAAGCATGCAAACTCTAGCATATTTTTGGGGAACTGCTGAGTGTGATTAATGTCCTGCATTGTTGTAAACTATCAAAGTTTAATAGTTGTTAAGGAGACACTGTTTCTATTGGCCATAGGTTGGCAATCAGAGGGGATAGGTTTAAAGTTATTGGCAAAAGAACCAGTGGATAGGTAAGAAATGTTATAATGCAGTAGGTTGTGATCCACAATACATTAGCTAAAGGCCTGGCGGAAACTAATCCAACATCAGTGTTCAAAAGAGAATCATCTGTAAACTTGGAATACTTTCAGGACTATGAATCAAAATCAGGGCGACCGGGATAAACTGGAGAGCTCTTTTGGTTAACTTATCATATGAGAAATCTAAACGATCTCGCGGTCTCTTCTGTTAAAGGCTCTATAATTAGATTTTTCTTGTCTTTCAGGTAAGACAGATGGCTGCTGTTTTAATGCGACGAATGCTGTCTGCTTCTTTTGAAGAAGTATTTCCAAGTTTAACCCCTGAGGTGCAGAATGCTGTCAAACATGAGCTGCTTCTAGGTATCCAGATGGAAGGATCATCGAACATCAGGAAGAAGACCTGTGACATTGCAGCAGAGCTCTCTAGGAATCTAATTGGTTAGTAACATGTAATATCTGAAATTACACAGCGATCTTCATAATTTTTGCCAATTCAAGGAGTGACGGTATTGTTATAAAGTGAAGGGTAAACGATACTGGAGGGATGTAAGAAAACCTTTACAGAGAAGGCAGTTATCACCTAGAACTCACTGCCTGTACGGGAGATGGAAACAGAATCAATTGAAGCTTTCAAAAGGGGAATTGGACATGCATTTGTGGGGAGAAAATAGAGCCAAGGGGAAAGAGCAGAAGAATGGGACTAGATAGATTGCTTAGTAGGGAGCCAGTCTGACCAATGGGCCAAATGGTTCCAGTGTCATTACGGTTAGTGATTCTCTTCCAATTTTCACAGCTGTGGCATTTTATTGAAACTTCACCACCTACTCTATGGTGAAGAGCAGAGAAATGATAAAGGCAAATTGTATCTGAAATTCCATCATGAAATGGAAGAGTATTTGCACTATTGGGCTCAATCACACCATATTGTACCAAGATCCCAATTCTTGCCACTCTGGGCAAAGTATTTCCTTTCAATATGTCTGTTAGAATTATTAATTTCTTGCATTAATTGTTCTTAGATCTCAGCTCCCCATGGTCAGAAACAACATCTTTATCAGCCCTATTGAACCCCTACACTTTTTTTTAAAAGAGATTTCTATTGGATCACTCCACACCACTTAAGAAAAGATCCCCTGTCTCTTCGGTGTTTACCAGCAGCCGACCCTGCTCCTTATGGCTTGCATGGAGGATGTGCAAAAGCACAATGGTTGGTTTAAATGGATCTATTTTGTAAAATCTTTGTTTCCAACTCACCTCGTACATTTTGGAAGAGTCAAGTTGCTAAAGTTAATAGTCTTTGAACTGTTCTGTGCAACGTATTACCCCTGCTATTCAGAGCCTGGAGCCGATTTGAACATGGGAATTGTGCTTTACACTAGCTTATTTAGCAATTGTTAAAAGGTAATGGTATCACTAAAAGGTTGAACCTCATTATGATAAAAAAGGACAGTCAGAATCTTTGACATGCCATCGGAAGCTGGCCACATGGGCTTAGTCTAGATCGGGTTACTGTGCAGCTTCTGAAAGTTAAGCAAGGGATAGAATACCAGAAACATTATTAATCGTATCTCAGTCCATTGCCTTTCCTTTGAACAATATCAAAGCCACAGTTGCCTGTAGTAAATCTGCGTCTATCTGGTGACTTTGATAAGAATTTCCATGGTGTAGAGGAAGTGTTTCTGCATATAGTATAGACAGAAACTTGGGATCATAAATATAAAGAATTACTAATAAATTCAATACTGAATTCCCAAGAAACCTCATTGCCACACTAAATCACGTGGAATAGTTGAGGAAAAACATAGAGGATTTTCAAGGGAGGTTGCATAAATAAATGAAAAAGCAATACAAGGATTTGCCAATAAGTTGATAGGAATGACAGAAACAGCTGATTTGGAAAATGTACAACAATATAGTTCCTATGTGATAAATTAACCTTTTATTTAAGTGCAGATGCGACTAGCCAGCCAGTCTAAACAGCAGTGAGGGAGCAGTCTGCATGAAGTATTGATCTGTTTCAAGCACAAGATATTGCTTGTTTTTATCTAGATGATGATGGCAACAACCAGTGGCCAGAAATTTTGAAATTTCTCTTTGAATCTGTCAGCTCCCAAAATGTGGCATTGCGTGAAGCCGCTCTGCATATTTTCTGGTAAGTTCCTTTTTGTGAAATGCCAGTGTAAGTTTTTATGTAGCGTATAGAAGTGTTGCTGAAACAAAATACGATGCAAAAATGTGATGGGATTAACTGCAGTGAATGACTGACTCCCAGTCACTTACTCCACATCCTCATCCCTTCTCTGCCTTTGGCATCAAAGCGTTTGACTTGATTCGATGGTAACCCTTTCACTTCCCGAGTCTGTGTATATTCACATTGTAGCTTAGAGACACTGCTTTGTAAAGCAGGTCTGGCACATCAGTGAACAAACTTTGGTTGAGTCATTAAACCAAGCCTCCGTTTGCTGTCTGGGTAGATCGTCACAGAGAGATGCAGTGTGAAATAGTCCCTTTGGCCCACTGACCTTCAACCACCTGCTTATGCTAATGCTGCATTTTTTTAATTCTCCCCATGTTCTCATCAACTCCCCCCAGATTCTACCACTCAACTATACAGTAAGTACCCAATTCATCTTATCAACTCACACACCTTGATGTGGGAGGAAACAGGAGCACCCTGAGGATTTGCAGGCAGAACGTGTAAATGTCACACAGACAGCACTGGAGGTCAGGATCGAACATGGTTCTCTGGCGCGTTGAGGCAGCAGTTCGTGACACTGAGTGTGCCGCTAAAAGATCTTCTGGCATGATTTGGGCAGAATTCACCCCATGGTCCTGATTACTGTGAATTCTTCACCAGTATTGATTAAAAAGATTACCTTCTCAACAATCCTCTGCTATTTGTACAGCCCATTGGTGTGGAAGTTGGGAAGTTTGAATGCCATTTGCCAAATTCTTTATTAGTTGTGAAGTACTTTGGGGTATTCTATGGTTCTGAAAGGAATTGTGTAACTGTAATGGATGATGTTGGAGCTCGTGATTGTCCCACCTAACTGATCATCTCAATGGGAGAGTTCAAAAGGAAGAAACTGCAGCAATTTGGAGTTCTTCAATTAAGGTGGAAATGTAATTGAAGCAGCTGTTGGCCTTACAGAGAAGACTTAATGCTTCTGTTCAAAATAATTAGTTTGGTTTAGGAGGAGGTTATTTGATTATCACTTGTGCATGTCAAAAGCAATAATGTTGCCTTAGTGGAAATCTGGAACACCTGTCAAAATCTTTATAACTCACATCAATAGAATATTATCATTGACTTGAAACATTAATTTTTCTTCCCTCCATTGAAGCTGGCTGTCTTGCGGAGTATTTCCAATATCTTCTGTCTCCTTAATTTCGGAATCCCAGCGTGTTTTAAAAATCTTCATTTGTGTAGTGATGTGAAGGAATGTGGAACATACGCAGGCTGACAGAGTTGAGTTTCCATCAGGCATGTTTTAATGAGTGTTTCCATCAGGCATGTTTTAATGAGTGCTAGAATGAGTTTGATGGGCTGAATGGTAGTGCCCTGTTATAACTTTTAAAAAAAAGCAGTGCTGAAGATGCTCTGTGGATCTGGGAAGATCTGCAAATAAAGGGTAATGGAGACAAGACTCCAGGTGCTGTCATGTGGAACAAGAGACAAACTGCTGGAGGAAGTCAGCAGTCAGCCAACATCTGTGGAGGCAAAGGGATAGTCGACGGTTCCGGTTGAGACTCTGCAAAGGAGTGATTAATGCTTTGGGTCAAGGTGTTCTCATGTCCCAGTGCACTTTGGTGTGATTAATATCATATGTCAAATCATTGCATTTATTTGCAAAACTGTTTGATTAATATAGGTTTAGCTTCATTGAATGCAGCACAGCTTCAGTTCTTACCCATAATTGCTTAGTTGACTTAGTTCTTTGTTTTTAGTTTTGGCTATAATGAAACTGAGTGTAAGTTGGTATTGAAATCTGAGCCAACTGTTTTGGAACAGTAGAACATAGTTGCTCTGAGCCAGTTGGTAAATATTTGTACAGGAACGTGGGAACATGAGTAGGACACTTATTCCCTTGAGTCTGTTCTGTCATTTGATTAACTCGTGGCTGATCTTAAGTCTTTCTACCCCACTCTGTTTCTATGATCCTCAGTACTCTGACCTAACCAAAATCTACCAATCTGTTTTAAACATTTGAAACTGGCTCCTAGCAATGGTTGAAGGGATAGGGAGCAGGTGCTGTGGGGAGAACCCAATCCAGATTTCCCCAGTCCTCTATGTGAATAAATGTCTCTTAACATTGTACTTTCATATTCTGGGTTCCCCTACTGGAAATCTCTTCATCCAGTTCGTGAACTCTAATAATTGTCTCAAATACCTAAATTATATCACTCTTGGGTTGTGTTTGCTCCTACCATTTTGAAGAATGATTTTTTTGTAAACTAAAGTGATTTTATTAATCTTGGTAATCTGGATTTGGTAATTGCTTTACCCTAGTAATAGGTAGAAAATTATGAAGGAAAAGTTTGTTTTAAAATTCCTGCAATGGTGAATTGATGCTGTTTAATCCACCTTTGTTTTAACAGTTTACTTAATGTTATTTACATATTCCTTTCTTTTTTAACATTAAATTTGAAAGCCTTCTCTTGACTCTCAGTGCGGAATCTAAATGTAATCAATCTGGCATGAACTGTTTTCCAGCATCAACCTACTGAAATGTGATCTTGACAAGTGAGTCTTGTACTGTGCACTGCTTCTGATGCAGTCTCTGGGATCTGGAATGAATTAAAAGGAACATGAGTGGAAAAGTGAGATTGTTTTCAAATCTTCATGCCATGAGTTTGCAGGATTGCTGCAGTTTTGTTAGGTGTCATTTTGTTTCAGTTTGTTATTAGATCATTATTCTGTCCTAAGATTCTGGTTGCTACACATGCCAGTGTATTTACAATGGAAGCCTTTTGTACATAGCATACTGGAAAAATGAGATTTCACTTCAGTGTGGTTCAGTTCCCCACCATCTGGAATAAGAGGAGATGCTCAGCATTTCGGGCAGTATCTCTGAGGAGAAAAGCAGAATTAATGTTTCAGGTTAGTTACCTTTGGTACAGAGCCAGGGAAAGTAGCAAGAGAAGGAGAGAACACAATTGAAAGGCTACAACAGGGTGGAGGGGAAAGTTGGTTCAGTATCAAAAATGGTGACAGCAGAACAGTTGAAGGGGCTGGTACTGAGGGCAGTCTCAGTTGGGTTTGTCTTGCTGATATGTGACTGTGAAGTTCATTTTTTTTTGAAAAAAGCTGTTGGACAGTCCAGATGTCTGGTTTTGACCAGAGATTTTGACTGCTCTTCCCTCCACAGGTGCTGCCTGACCCACTGAGTTCCACCAGCAGCTCATTTTTTTTGCTCCAGATTCCAGAACCTGCAGTATCTTATGTCTTCATTTTAGTCAAATGCACATTGGCTCATGAGTTAACTCTAAAACTTATAATAATGGAAGGTTATTGTTTAATAGGAATTTCCCTGGAATCTTTGGAAACCAGCAACAACATTATCTTGAAGTCATCAAGCGCATGTTGCTGCAGTGTATGCAGGACCAGGAAAACACGACGGTAAAGGCTACTATTGGTGGTTATTACTGCTACCTACTCTTATCATGCACTTTACAATAGCCATATCTGTGTTTTAGATTTCTGCTATAGTGAAGTTGTGATAAAATGTGAGCATTTTTCACTTAAAACAAAGTTATGCAAAACAAGCAGATACCCTTCCTGTTGAAAACAACCTTATTCTCAATAAATGTGTAGTATGTTCTCTTGTGAGTCAGAAGGTTGTGGGTTCAAGACCCACAAGAAAAACTTAGCATATAATCTTTGGGTGGTGCTCTACCACAGTATTGAGGGAGTAGTGCATAGTTAGAGTTGCTTGTTTTGGGTAAGATGTTGAACTGATGCCCTCTTGGTTGGCTGCAAAAGATCTCAGCACCATACTGCAGAAGAGCAGGTGAATTGGGCTTCTGTAAGAACATAAAGAAAAGGTGCTGATCTGGGCCATTTGGCCTTTCAAGCATGCTCTCCAAAGTCTCCGCATCCTTCCTGAGGTGTAGTGACCAGAGCTCCAAGCATGGCCTAACCAGTTTTATACAGCTGCAGCCTGACTTGCTAAATTTTGTACTCAGCACACTTGCAGATGGGAGTGGGCATGTTTGGTGCTGCCTTTGCCTGTTCACCTGTGTTGCCACTTCTGGGGAGCTATCAACTTGTGCCCTAAGATCCTTCTGTAGATAATATATCTTTATTAGTCACATGTACATCGAAATGCACAGTGAAATGCATCTTCTGCGTAGAGTGTTCTGGGGGCAGCCCGCAAGTGTCACCACGCTTCTGGCGCCAACGTAGCACACCCACAACTTCCTAACCATACATCAATGCTTGCTGTTCTTTATGAAACCTGGGAAGGTTTAATTGTAGACTTCCAGACACCCACGTACTGTGAATGAATTTTAAAAAGGAGTGGTATGCTATTAAGATGGCAGGGTTTTGCCAAATCCACCTTTTTTTCCAGTGTAGTGGAGTCTAAAACTAGAGGACATAAATTTAAGGTGAGAGGGGAAAGATTTAAAAGGAACCTATGGAGCAACTTTTCTTTTACACAAAGGCTGGTAGGATTATGGAGTGAGCTGCCAGAGGAAGTGGTACAATTACAATGCTTAAAACATATTTGGACAGGTACATGGATAGGATATGGAAAGGTTTAGAGGGATTTGAGCCAAATGCAGGCAACTGGGATCAGCTCAAGTTGGCAACTTGGTTGACATGGGCGAGTTGAGCCAAAAGACCCATTTCCATGCTGACTCTCTGCAAAGCAGCATCTGTTAATGTATCACTGCTGCATATCAAAAGAGCCATTCCTGTGAAATATGCTGTTTGTTAAAAACTATGAATAGGACTGAGTTTTTTTAAGTTGCCAATTGGCACACAATGTGCTCATTTTAGAACCCTAGCTCTTGGTCAGCGTGGGCGTGTTGGGCTGAAGGGCCTGTTTCTGTGGTGTATTACTCTGACTACTTCATTGCTAATGTTCCAGCTCGATGTCATTTTCCTGCATTAATCTCTAGATTCCTTTAATGTTCAGAAATATATTGATCTGTTTTGAACGAGCTCAAAAGCTGAGCCTCACAGGTCCCAGGAGAGAGAATTCCATAGATTCATTCTCCTCTTTCTGAAGAGCATTCTAATGTTGGGCTTAATTGGCCTTCCCCGTATTCTGAGACAGACTCCCTGGTTCTGATGTCCTCAGCCAAGGAAAATAAACTTCTTGCTTCTGATTTCCTGGTTTAAAAAAAACTTATTCTCAATCAGTATACTTTGCTGAAGAAACCCTTGATCTGGTCATTATCACACTGCTGTTTGCATGAATTGGCTGTGTGCAGCTGGGGTACTGCATTCCCTTTACAACAGCTACTCGTCTTCAGAAGTGCTTCATTGGCTGTAAACTAGTTTGGGATATGATGAGGTTCTGAGAGGTTCTATATACATCGATTCTTCTCCAAGGTGAAGTGAGCATGAAATGAATAGGTAGTGGAATCGCGAAAATTCCCATATCCTCCCTTTGCAGTTGTGTATTTTCATTCTTTCACTTATTGTTTTAACAAAGTAAGTAACTATTACTGCACCTAACTGTTGTACAAGTTGCTTCTGGCTGCAACACACTAACTTGAAAAAAAATTTCAATTTCTAATGTAAATGAATTTATTATCCTTTTAGCACTATTTTAAAATTCTTTGAAGGATCTGACTTCGTATATCTTGGTGAATTCCAAACGTAGAATCACAGTTGTACAGCATGGAAACAAGCCCTTTCGCCCAACTCACCCGTACAACCATGATGTCTATCTGAGCTAGTCCCATTTGCCTGCATTTTGCCTCTATCCCTTTAAACTAATAGCAAATTTTATTTCTAAAATGCACATCTAAGAGGGATTTGCACATTCAAATAAGTTTTAAACTTGAAGGAAATTCAGTTGGTAGCTGCTGTTGAATAATAAAATGGTTAGATGTTTATAGCTTGAAATAAAAATCTTGAGAGGATATAAATTATGTAACTTAATGAAGAGGCACAGAATATAGAATCAGCATTGTGAATGGAAGATTATAACTCAAGTTATATTGGAAGTCAATAGGTTGCTTCTACACAGCACTTTTAAAGCAGTATAATATCTCTGGGGTTTTTATCTGTATCATCAAATAAAACCTTGCTGCAGTTCATAGGTGTAAATATCACCAATAGCTTGTTCTGGTCCAGCCATATAGACACTCTGGCCAAGAAGGCACCTCTCTCAAAGGTTAAGGAAATTCAGCATGTCCCCTCTGACCCTTCTCAATTTTTACAAATGCACCACAGAAAACATCCCATCCAGATGCATCACAGCTTGGTACGGCAAGTGCTCTGCCCAAGACCGCAAGAAATTGCAGCGAGAGTGAACACAGCCCAGTTTATCACAAAAATCTGCCTCCCCTCCACTAACTCTGTCTACATTTCCTGCTGCCTCAGGAAAGCAGCCAAGGACCCCACCCACCCTGGACATTCTCTCTTCTCCCCCTTCCATTGGACAGAAGATACAGAAGCTTGAAAACACATACCACCAGGCTTAAGGACACTCTTGAACAGAACTCTTGTACAATAAAGTTGAACTCTTGATCTCTCAATCTACCTTGTCATGGCCCTTGCACCTTGTTGTCTGACTACACTGCACTTTCTCTGTAACTAACAC
>JAUZTB010000011.1:82231424-82241427 GCA_034780895.1 Rhynchobatus australiae
GGCCCCGAGACGCATCTCAAGGACACAGAGCAGAGGAAGTGCGCAGAAGAGTGAAAGGGGAGAGAGGGGAGGATATGACCCAGACCTGCATGAAGGAGGCAGAGTCAACGGGAGCTTATTCACTCAGTCACCTCCAAGCTTCAGACGCCGTTCCCACTCTCCCCCTCCCGCCCCCATCTGCCGATCACGCCCCCCCCTCACCTTTTGCTCTTGCTGTGCCCCTTCCCCCCACCTCTTTATACCGGCTACCTCCCCTCTCAGTCCAGATGAAGGGTCTCAACCTGAAACTTGGACTGTCCCTTCCCTCCCCTCAGCCTGCCGAGTTCCTCCGGCTCTTTGTGTGTTGCTCCAGATTCCAGCATCTGCAGTCAGTCGTGTCTCTATCAAAATGGAGTTGGATAAATGCGTGAGGGAGTTGTGGACAGAGTAGGAGGGACTGAGATTAATTGGGCAAGTTCTTCTGAGTCCTGGCAAAGGTACAGAGTGCACACTGCGCTGGCTGATTTTACCAGATGCCCTCAAGCTCTCCAGTTGCTTGTCTATGTTGCAAAGTAACACATGAATGGCATCAGAAGAAATCCCTACCCATTGTGTGACCTTTGCATAAAATAATGTGCTTTGTGACAATTGCCATGAATTAAGCAGACAACTCGAGGTCAGTTTATCTTAGGCAAAGCACAATGACACAAATGTTGTTAACAGAAATCAATTCCAGGATATAAGATTTCAATCTGTGGAATTATTTATGCAGTTCTGTCAGAATTTTGAAAATTTGCTGTTATCCACTTAAAGATATTTAATTGCTCGAGAGGGATTTGGGGAAAAAGATCTAAGGGCTAACTAAATTGGATTATGTAGTAACACTGCAGCTTTTATTTTATGTGGTTTTCAGCTTGTTAAATAGTAATGATTTGATCCGAATATGTGTAGAGGGAAAAACAGCTAAATCTATGGGAACTGGTTTGGTAAAAGCTCCAGAAATCTGAATTATGTGGCAAAGATCCACTCAACATGAATGAACTGTTTAACTAGAACACAGGTGCCGTACAAAGCCAATGCAATGTCATTTCCTGATGCATTGTGGCCAGTGTCAGTCACCAGTGTTCCAAGGGCTAGGAGAACAGATGTAAAATCATCAGGACTCCCTTGACTCTCTGCCTTTCTGAAGAATTTTGTGGAATTCAAGTCATGACCTTTAATTACTTAAATTGTTTTCCTTTCTCTGGGGAAAAAGCTCCTCCTGCTTTTTTTTTTTGAAAAGACTCTAGTGTATGTCTTCTGTGTCACATTTTATCTGTCCTTCCCACACATTAGCCAAATATTTCTCTCTGCCAAATGTCTGCAAATACCACACTCCCTGAAACCATATTTATGGCACTTCCTCCACAGTACTTCCCACACCTTGTGTCTGTTCTTCTCTGGGCCAGACCAATGTTATTTTAAGAATAATGTGATCCATTCTATAAACTAAGAATGTGCTATGTAAGCCTGGTCTATTTTACAGGTTAATTGATAAGTGCTTCCAAACAGCAAGTGCTCTATTTAATTATCCTGAATGTTTCTGCATCAACAAATTCAACCGACCAGGATGTTTCTAATAACCTTGGAAAATCTGATTGAAAAACAGAAAACACTCAGCAGGTCAGGCGGCATCTGTGGAGAGAGAAACAGGACTAATGTTTCAGGTCGAAGCTTGCTATTCGAGTATAAGAGTCAGGAAGTCATGCTGCAGCTGTATAAAACTTTAGTCAGATCACACTTGGAGTATTGTGTGCAGTCCTGGTCGCCCCATCATAGGTAGGGTGTGGACAGGGTGCAGAAGAGGTTCACCAGGATGCTGCCTGGATTAGAGGGTATGAGCCACAAGGAGCAGTTGGACAAACCTGGATTGTTCTCCCCAGAGGGGAGACTGATGGTGGTTTTTAAAATTATGAGAGGCATAGATAGGGTAGACAGTCAGAATCTGTTCCCTGGGGTAGAAATGTCAAACACCAGAGGATATGTTTTTAAGGTTAGAGGGGGAAGTTTTTTACACAGAGAGTGGGAGGTGCCTGGGCTGGGTTACCAGGGGTAGTAGCGGAAGCGGACAGTTTGGAGTTTTAAGAGGCTTTTGGATAGACCCATGAATACAAAGGGAATGGAGGGATGTGGATGATACGCAGGAGGACATCTAGTATAAATTGGCATCAAGTTTGGGTCGAATGGCCTGTTCAATATGCCATGTTCTATTGCAAGGGCATTTCTTCCAGATCAATAACGTCACAATGGATTCTCATGTATACTTGAGATGCAGCTGTCGCGTTTCATAGCACTGTAGTTACAGGGACTGGTTGGACTGGACTTATCTTTCCTGGAATGGAGGAGGCTGAGGGGGCACCTGATAGAGCATAGAACAGTACAACTCAGGAACAGGCCCTTCGGCCCACGACATTGTGCTGGACTAATTAAGCTAATGACACCTAACCCCTTGTGCCCGCACATGGTCCATATCCCTTCATTCTCTGCATGTTCATGTACCTATCTAAGAGCCTCTTAAATACCTCTATCGTATCTGCTTCCACCACCACCCTTTTATACATCCTTTTTTTCATTCTCCCCGCATTCTCATCAACTCCCTCCCCCCCCAGATTCTACCACTCATCTACACACTAGGGACAATTCACAGTGGCCATTTAATCCACTAACTCCCACGTCTCTGGGATGTGGGAGGAAACTGGAGCACCCGGGGGAACCCACACAGTCACAGGGAGAACGTGCAAACTCCACACACAGACAGTGCCCGGGGTCGGGATCGAACCCGGGTCCCTGGGGCACTGAGGCAGCGGCCCCACCAGCTACACCACTGGGCTGCCTGTTTTCATGGACAAGTTCTCCCATTTATGATGGTGCCTTTAGGAATGCCTTGGACATTTGTTTGTTGGTGCGCAATAAATGATGGCTCCTAAAACTAGGGAAGGGATTTAGTCATTGGAGAATTTTGCATGGGGAATTCACGACAAAGTTCTTTACCCCGTGTTGCCCATTTAAAGTCAATAAAATAGGTTCTGATTATTTAAAGGTTGGCAAAGAATGGGATAACGTGAAATGTCTCTGCATGAGAGGGTGATTCCACTGCTCAGTAAGTCCCAAGTTGTACAAGCATGACTGAGAGCAGTAATCCGTTGGGGAATTTGGGGAAAAACGAGTGGGGGAGGGAGGGTTGTGGAACATACTGTCGCAAACAGCAGGTCTGCCTTTGAGGAGCAGTTGGATGAGGAAGGAAGGATTGGGGTGAACAGAATGGGAGGGTGGACAGGTTGTGCTGAATGGCCTGCAGTCTGGTGAGATTGTTGACAGCAGTTTCCAGCCTTGGGCACAGCGCTGATTGGCAAGTACTTTCCAGGCCACATTGCGTTGACAAAAATCACTCTGGTCCCAGCTGAAACCTCGTATTAAATCCTTAAAATAAAATTGGTTTGGCTCCTTTTTAAAGCATTTTATTTTCCAGGCATTCTGTCAAGATCTAACCCTTTTTCTTGCTGCACAGATGGACACGTGTGTGCATATTACATCTAGGGTTGCCAGCTCTGGTCAGTATTATTCTTGGAGCTTTTGTCTCAGGACTTCCCATGTCCCACTCTGTGTTGGTCAACACATCCACCTTTGGGACCTCCCATCTTTTGAGGTCCAATTGAAAAGTGGGCACTTTACCAACCTCAATCAGCCTGCTCTCCAATGTTTTTTGGAACTAATTGGCAAAAGTCTAAATAAAGAGACTCTTTATAATGCCCAATTGTTTCTCTCTTGGGTTCCTGCTTGCAGCAGTGCCTTGGAGATCACTTGTCAATCCTTGGAGACTCCAGTACAATCTTGAAGAGGTGGCAACCCTAAATTACAAGTCACTTACGAAACTTCTCGTCTTTCCTTGCTCCCTGCATAGTTTACAGTCTGTCTCTGTCTTCTCTCCCCTTTGTTCTTGTTGTCCTGCTCTTATGATGGAAGAAATCTCCACTGTTGCGGCCTGTTCTTCACTTCCCTCTGGACTGATCTGTAATCAGTGGCCTCTTGCTCTCTCTCATGTCTGTTGGTATCGAATGCAGAGTCTGTCCTTTTATGATTACATCTCCAATATTGAGGTAACAGCTCTCGGGAAAAAAAAACTATAATTCGGCCAGCTGCCAACATACTTGGTTTTAGCTTTTAAAGCACTAATTGAAGTCCAAACCTTCGTTTTGCTAGCTTTGTAATACTTGGAAATAGACTGTCCTGTCAAAACACAAGTAGAGGCTCAATTACACCACGGAGACAGAATTAAATTGCCCACTAATTATGTTCTGGCCTTGAGCAAGACATATGTTTGTGGATATATAAGGAATTTAAATTTAGCTACACTTCATTAAGTGAAACTTGAGTTTTATTTCATGGACTGACATACTTTTTGGTTATTATTGATAACTTAACTGTTTGATTAGCTATAATAGTAAGAGAAGTGGGGAATCTCACTAGGTGAGAACGTGTTGTAAAGTCGACTGTATTTTACTGGGTTAGTTCATATCGACAAAATATAACAACTTGCCTTTACTTCGGGTTATTGATGCTTGCAGTTATTTAACTCAGAGGGCTGCTGGATCTTACTCATTGAATTATGTAAAAAGAATACCCCAAGGTGCTTCACAGGAGCGATACGGGAAACATCGAAAGATGTAGGGTCGGTGTGAATGGGTGGTTGATGGTTGGCGCGGACTCAGTGGGGCGAAGGACCCGTTCTGTGTGCTGTATCTCTCTCTGAGACCACAGCCTGGTCACAAAGGGTTTTGGGGAAGGAGCGGCAGGGAGATTTTGGGAATGAAACGGCAGCTGAAGTGGCGTCCACCAGCGGAGGCCTGATTGGATTTGGCAGCAGAGTTGGAAAGAACAGAGACCCTGTTGGTTTCAGGTTGAGAAGATTACAGAGAGAGGTGTGAGGTCCCAAAGGGCTGTAAGGAGGAGGGGAAGGTGGTACGTAACCGGGAGCCGGTGCAGGTCAGCAAGCAGAGGGCAACGGCTTGGCACAAGGTAGGACGTGGGCAGTAGAGTTCTGGATGAGCTTGTTTGCAGAGAGCAGGAGAGAGACTGGCCCAGAATGTGCTGGAGGTAATAAAGTCAATGTTAGGGGTTTCAGCAGCGGATGAGCTGAGGGGTGGAATTAGGATACCTCAGTAATGGTAGAGCAGATGGTGTGTTCTAAAGCGGATCTCAGTCAAATATGGCACATCAAGGTTGGGAAGGTATTTAACACTTCAAATCATTGTGCTTATAAAATGCAACAATATGAAGTTTTATCAGGTGTGCCCACTTTGCAAAATGAAGATGCCTAAAGTAAAAATAAATGGGCTAAGGTATGAAAAAGCACAGTAGATTCAAATTGTTCCAGAGCCTGAATACATTCTGGGAAAACAGTGGCTTTTACTCTGGGAGAGCCAGTTATAGTTCAGCCTAAAATATTATTTGCTTCGTTTCTTTTTGGTTTTGAAATCGTGGGAATGTACAGCACTGTGGGAAGCCTTTTGGCCCTTCACGCCCATGCTAGCTTATTGAGTGTGTTCTCTGAAACAAATGCAAAATGCAGCAGATGCCGGAAGTCTGAAGTAAAGCTGGAAATGCAGTCGGATCCCATTGGCTTGACTCTAGTGCCCAGCTACCCATACATTGAGACACAGGACCTGTGTTGTCTGCTTTCTCACAGGTATCTGTGGGCAGTCGGCCCTGACACATGCTGCAGAAATGAATTTTTGTGCATTGAGTCAAGCCAGCCAGAGCCCAAGGACTTGCAATTTGTTTGATACCCGGTCAGATAGCTGGGCTCCACTCTACAGGTCAGGAGTGAGAGATGTTGGGTAGAGCCAATGATCCTACTGTTTCCCCACCACACTGCAGGTCAGGAGTGAGAGATGTTGGGTAGAGCCAATGATCCTACTGTTTCCCCACCACACTGCAGGTTTTTCTGTAAGGATTTATCCAGTTCCCTTTGGAAATTTCCTGTTGAATCTGCTCCCCCTGCCCTTTCCAGGAGGGTGTAGGAGGAATAGCAATTCACTTCTTCAATGGCAGGACGCCAGGTTAGTTTAGTGAGTCAGATCATGGGATATAGAAAACAAGCATGAAGGTACAGCAAGCAGTAAAGGAAGGGAAAGGGATTACCAGAACGGGGGGTGGAGAACAAGAGTTGGGGGTGGGGTGGGGGCAGGGGTATCTTGGTACGATTGTCCCTGGCTTTGGTGAGGAGTTCTGTGTGAAGTTTAGGTCCCCATATCTCAGGAAGGATCCATCTGGCCAGTGTAGCATGGGTTCAGTGAACAGATTCCAAGGTTGTCCTTGGAGATGGCTGTAACTGCCTGGAGTTTAGAAGGGTGATCCGAGACGCACAGCATCGTGAGAGATAGATTGAGGATTTGTTTCCCCAGCCAGGTGAGATGAGGGGCTGCCATTTCGGACTCGGATGAGATTTCTTTTATGTAGAGAGGGTTATCACTCCTTGCAGTTATTTAACCTAGAGGGCTCTTGCTCATTGAATAAACTCAAAGCTGAGGTTGATGGACTTTTGGTCACCATGGCGATTAGGCAGGACAGTTGGCTCAAGAGAGAAGATCACTCGTGACTTCATGGAGTCAAAGGTCTCCTGCTCCTCTTGCTTGTGTCCTGACAAAGCTCCCTTCATCCAAGCAGGAAGCTGCTTCAGTTGGTCTCTGCAAAAAATGGCAACATTCTTCACGTACAGAGGAATGTTAGTTCCTTTGAGAATTGAGAAAGTAAACTTAGTAGCCTCTAATTTTTAAGCTAAGATTCTGCTCAGAGTCCAACCGTCTGGGATCGTCCACAGAGAGTTGCAGTTCGAACAGTGTTTGCAGTTAATGGGCGTGAGTTGGGTATAAAAAGCTCGATGGGACTGGTGTGTTGAACAAGTCCAGGAAAACAGAATGTTGGTTAGAGGGTGAATATTTGCTTGAGTTACACTTCCAGACAAAGCTGGGGAGTGGAGAGTTGGCCTCTGATGCTCCAGGTGTCAGTCAGAAAGAGTGTGAATGAAATGTGATCATCCAGTGGTATTTTTCAGAGTGAGGCTGTTGAAGAATTATTTATATCAACCCTGAACGGAGATTATTATCGTACAGTCTCCCCTTCAGTTCTGGAACAAACAACTCTTCTCAGGCTTGAGATGAAGGTTGCCAACTCTGGTGTTTCTGGAAGCTTCCTTGCATGGATGTGATTAAACTCGAGCGGGTGCAGAAACAATTCACAAGGAGGTTGCCAGGACTGGAGAGCTTGAGTTATAAGGAGAGACAGGGTGGGCTGGGACTGTTTTCCCTGAAGGCTGAGGTGCGATCTTATAGAGGTTTATAAGATCAAGAGGGGCGTACATGGTGTAGATAGCCATGGTCTTTTTTCCAGGGTAGGGCACAGGTTTAAGGTGAGAAGGGAAAGATTTAAAGGGGACCTTTGGGCCAAGTTTTTCCACACACAGGGTGGTAGACAGATGGAACGAGCTACCAGAGGAAATGGTAGGGGCATTTAAAAGACCCTTGGACAGGTACATGGCTATGAAAGGTTCAGAGGGATAAGGGCCAAATGGGACTAGCTGGGGTAGGCATTGATGTGTTGGGCCGAAGGGCCTGTTTCCGTGCTGTATGACTCTCCATCTTACTTGGTCAAACAGCCTCATGCCCATTCCCTCCCCTTGCCTCTTATCCAATATTTTCAAAGGACATTCCTGAATGCTCCCTTATGACTTTTGTTCCAATTATTGTCCAGGGGCTGCTGGAGAGCTGCTGACCTGAGTTCAAGGTCAAAAGTCATTGGAAGCTAATGCTTAAAGAGAGAAACAGAGCGTGACTGGGCTGTATATAAAACTTCCTTGTTACTTTTCCTAGAGTGATATCTCATTTATGATCTCCTTGCATTGCTTCCATTATCTGATGTAATGTGTGTGTGTGTGTTCCCTCCTGTGTTAGAATCAGCTGTCTGGGAACTTGCTCAGGAAGTTCAAGAACAGCAACGGCTGGCAGAAACTTTGGGTGGTCTTTACCAACTTCTGCCTCTTCTTCTACAAGTCGCATCAGGTGAGTGAGCCCCAAGAGTGAATTAGTATTGGGGGAAGTTGCGGATGTGGGTCTAAGGGTAATACCTTCTCTCCCGACCCCAGAACAGTGATTGAAATATCATCCTGTGCAACACCTCTCACAACCTTGGCTTTTCCCAAGTACCTTCTGGTCACTCAAGTCAGATGGGAAACGTGACCACTGAGCTCCCCACAAACTGTGACGTGATTAGCTGATTTGGTGAAGTTGATTCCATTGGTACTGGTTTATTACCATCACCTGTACCGAGATACAGTGAAGAGTTTTTGTTTTGCATGCCATCTAGGCAGGTCGTGCCGTACACAGTTATATCGAGGCAGTAAAAAGAAAACAGAATGCAGAATAGTGTTGAGAATGATATTGGTCAGGATACCAAGGAAGACTTTCCTGCTCTTGTAACTAGCCCAAGGGATTTTTGTGTCCTTGTAAAAGATGAAATATATTTGTTTCTATAAAACCAATGTAGAAACCCAACTGGATAAGTATTTTGTTCATTTGCTGTGCCTACAAGCCCAGCATTTATTGCTCATTCCTACCTGCCCTCAGCCGCGTAACATTTCTCACTGGAGGCCATTGGTCCATTGGGCCCATGCTGGTTCTGAGTCACCCCATCCTCCTACATTTCTCTGTAACCTGTTCTCCCCCACTTGTCCGTCAACTCACCACCCTCTGCGGTAGATGAGACTTCTGGTGGACCTACCAACCCACGTGACTCTGGGATGTGAGAGGACACCCACACGGTCACAGGGAGAACATGCAAACTCCACACGGACAGAGTTCAGGAGCAAACCTGGTCCCAGGAACTGTGAGGCAGCAGCTCTACTTCCTGAGCTATTTTAGAGGGTGGTTGAGTCAACTACATTTGTATGAGCGTGGGGTCACCTCCCGGTCAGATTGGATAAGGAAGGCAGATTTCCTTCCCAGGGACATTTTTGCAATGATCTCGTGGTTTTATTATTTGCAATTATTTAATTAACTGAAGTTAAATTGCCAGCTGCCAAGACTCGAGATATTTAGTCCAGACCTTATGTTTTTTTCCTTGTGGTTATAAACTGGGAAAATCCCGTCTTTCCTGTGCAAGTTTCCACTCAGTGCAAGCCCCTAGAAGAACCAAGCTGCAGCTAAAGTCATTGTGCTCTGGGTACTGAATGTATGATGTAATAATGTCCACGCACCCAGATTTGGGACCCTTGAATTTCCCCAATGTCCTTGTCCCCAGTGTCCCTTGCATTTCAATCGACAGTCTGGGCCATTCAATGCAGAACTTGTCTGGGAAGTGTTTTCACCAGGATGACCATCGTCCTTCCACCAGTGATCCAGTGTGCTGAGGACACCCTCACCGGAGACAGGCTAATTTCTACCCCATTGTGTGTTTCCCTGACAATGCCTTTGCACATTGCCATGTAACGTCACTGTTGATCTTCCCCTAGGATTCTCATCCGCTGGCAAGCTTGCCATTGCTGGGTTACTCTGTGACCATCCCAGCAGAGTCTGACAACATTCACAAGGACTATGTCTTCAAGCTACAGTTCAAGTCGCACGTTTACTTCTTCAGGGCTGAAAGTGAATACACGTTTGAAAGGTGAGGTGCTCCTGCTGGAGGTTATCCACTTAATCACACCAGTGACAATGGGAAGGTTTGCAGAATCTTTTTCTATTGCATAGGAGGGGATGAAAGAGGAATGACGGGAAAGGTAGAAAGAGTTGAATGGAGCAGGAGGGTGAAGGAGAGAGAGAAGCAGCACGATGACCACTTTGCACTGCAATGGACTTTGTTTTGTGTTCTTTTCTTGTATAGTTTTTGTATAATTTACGGGTTTGTTTGTGGATGTTGTGTATCTGATGCTATGTGCCTGTGGTGATGCTGCTGCAAGTAAGTTTTTCATTGCACCTGTCCATACATGTACTGG
>JAUZTB010000011.1:83133730-83147287 GCA_034780895.1 Rhynchobatus australiae
CTGATGTAATATCCCAATCCTTTCAATCGGTAAGTTCCTGAAAAAAGTTGCCTGAATTATATAATGTTCCATACTTACATGCAAAAGGCACCAGTTGTGCGCTAGGGGGGTAGGGAACGAGTGTTATGCTGTGGACATTGGATTCGCCCCCACGTCGTCTCCCCTCCACCCCAACCCCCATAATTTGCTTGCAAGTCATTACAACAGATTTCGATTAACTTTTATTGCTACGCAGTGAAAACGCGATGCTGCTCGATATCTGGCCGCATTGGCGAGGGAAGGTGGTGCAGTAATGGCCGATCTCAGGGAAAAAAAAACAAATCAAAGTAGGCGTAATTAATGGAAAATGGCGACGCGCTTGGAGCAGGCTACCTGGGATGGATGAGGCGGAGTTGCCCAATGAAAAGCCATTATAGAGTGGCCGCTGTCCTGTTTAAAAGGGGTGTTGGGAGAAGCGCCGTCACTCCATCCAGCAGCCGAACTCTGCATCATATGACAGACGCGGAACCAACTTAAGGTCCCCCTCCCCCCCAACCCCTCCCCACCCATTTATCCCTAGGATTCTCTTATCTGTACTCCTTATTTATCTGCCATTCTGATTACCGCTATCACTGGCAACACCGCATCTGCCGACAGAGAGAGAGAGGGAGAGAGAGAGAGAGAGAGGGAGAGAGACAGCAAGAGCGTTCAAAGGCGCTTTCTCCGTGGGAAATTTCTACCACAGAAGAAAACAAACTTCAATGTGATCGCAATAAAAAAAAACTGTTTCAAGGACATCAAAAAAAGTTGCACGCGATTATTTGGCTCGATCGGTTTTCTCGTCGCTTAGTTTTATTTGCCACAGAAAGAGAGAGAGAGAAAGGAATTGGGAAGGGGCGAATCGTTGAGCTGGATTGGTGATTTCATGGACTGGTGCGTTCTGATTCCTTTAGAAAACCACCGTAAACAGTGACAACATCAAGGCGCCTCTGAAGTTCCTGCTGACCCTTGTGTGTGTGTGTGTGTGTGTGTGTGTGTGTGTGTGTGTGTGTCTGTGTGTGGTTGGGGTGGGTTAGGGGGTAAAAAAGATCTGTCTGTTTGTGTACCCCCACCCCCGGCTCCCCGGCTTTCAGGGGTATGCTGCTGGATGCGGGTCCGCAGTTCCCGACCCTCGGGGTGGGTACCTTCGCCCGACACCATCACCACCACCACTCCACCGCCGACATCTCCGACCGGGATCTGGCCATGTCTCAGAACACCTTCGTCGACTCGGCGCACATGGGCGCCTTCAAGCTGAACGCCGGAGTCCACCACGACCTCCCGTCCGCCGCCCAGAGCTCGGCTTTCAGCGCCCAAGCGGCGGCCGGCCCGGGATACGCGTCCGCCCTGGCCCCCCACGCCGCCCATGTCGGCTCCTACTCGGGCGCCGCTTTCAACTCCACGCGGGACTTTATCTTCCGCAGCCGCGGCTTCACCGATTCGAGCCCGGGCACTGGCCAGCACGGCATCTTCGGACCGAGCCCCGGCGGCTTGCATCACCCGCACTCGGACACCTCGGCACACATTCTGTTCCCTGGCATCCACGAACAAGGAGCATCGCACCCATCGCCAAACGCGCACGTCCTCAACGGCCAGATGCGCTTGGGACTGGCCGGTGAAGTATTTGGGCGCTCGGACCAGTGTCCCAGGACTGACCCCTTCTCGGCCGCCCAGGTACATCACCACCATCACAACTATGGACAGATGAATATGAACATGGGCATGAATATGGCAACACATCACGGCGCAGGAGCCTTCTTCCGATACATGCGGCAACCCATCAAGCAGGAACTCATCTGTAAGTGGGTCGACCCGGAGCAACTGACCAACCCCAAAAAGACCTGCAACAAAACCTTCAGCACTATGCACGAGCTGGTCACCCACGTCTCGGTGGAGCATGTCGGCGGTCCGGAGCAGACGAATCACGTCTGCTTCTGGGAGGATTGCGCCCGGGAAGGCAAGCCCTTCAAAGCAAAATACAAATTGGTGAACCACATCAGGGTGCACACGGGCGAGAAGCCGTTCCCCTGCCCGTTTCCTGGCTGCGGCAAAGTTTTTGCCCGGTCAGAGAACTTAAAGATCCACAAACGCACCCACACAGGTAAGCTCCAAACTTTCCGCCTCTCGCCGCAGGAACGCCCGCTGCGCGCTTCACCGTTAACGCGGGAGAACTTCTCCCTCGCTCGCTCTACCCGACTCAGGCATTTCTGCTTTCAGCGGATGGTTAGATCGTGGTCTGGAACCACCACAACAATGTGTTCTTTTTCCAACAAAATAAATAACTTTAAAAAAGGACTGAGATTCAAAATTTAAAATCGGCTTTTTTTTAGGACTTTCTAAACCCATTTGAAAAACCTCGCTTACTCCAAAGGAGAACAATGCGAGCAATAGTTTTAATTCAAGAGTTTTTTTTTAAATCGTGAAAGTTCAGTAAAATCGAGCGCCTTAAATTATCGTTGACACATTTTAAAAGTAAATAATTTCCGATCGCTTGGGATAAGAATCTAACACTGATAACGTTTCTGTTCCTTTGGCCATTAGAAAAGGAACGTTTCACAAATTCCGGGCATTGAGTTTCACGCAAAGGCAATTGAATTACAGGTCTCTGGCCTGTTAAAAATACATGAAAATATTTTAAAATTTGCATTCTGATATTCGAGGATTTTGCCTAAGGCCAGAGATGTAAAATGTATAAAGATATAACGGGTAGAAACCTGAAAAGCCTTCCAGAGACGGCAGGTATGACTTGCAAATTATGTCGCATTGCATAATATTTCTCTCTAGCGTGTGGAATTATGTCATCAGTAGGGGCCTGTGTTTGTACCATAAACTTTGAATATAGGTCAACACGCGATGTAAGGACAGGGAATGTTTGTGTGTGAAACGTGGCAGCTGAGAAATTCATCCATTCTCCACCCGCGCGTCATTCAGGATTTGCAATCATGCTTGTATTTTCTAAATCGCTGGTTCTTCAAAAGGGAGAAATAAACAAAAGCGGTAATTAATTAATAAGTTATTTAAAAAAAACATGCACAATAATGACTTGATCCAGAGTGGTGGAAGGATGTAGTCTTTTGTTCGCCCGTGTACGATTAATCATATGTGCTAGACGCGTCTTGTGCTGGGATTTCAAACGGGGAAATTTATTTCCTTGGAATAGCTATCCTTCCGATTTCAAGGCGGTTTGCATATCTCTCGAAAACCATTTAAATGCTAATAAATGTAATGTTGCATTGTTCGTCTGCGTTTAGCAGTACTCTTGAGTGATTCACACCTCTTGGTTCCGCCGCTCAGGAATTGTAGATAAACAAAAGTTCAGAAGGATAATTTTCGACCCCAGACACAATGACCAATTTCAAAAAAGTGTATTCCTCTTAACCGCACTCAATTGATACAGGACTTTATAGAAAGATCTACCCAAGATTATCAACGCGGTGGCGATAAATTGGGGGAATATTTTGTTCATAACTCGGCTGACTATTTTATTTGGTACAATTCATTTCGAGAATTCCTTCGGATCAATGAATTTAATACACATGCTAATTCTGAAAGTCCAAATAGACTCTTTAATTACAGTCTGCCACTGCGTAAATGCGATGAGCGGCGTTTCCGTGTGTTGCAATCAGCTGGGAATCTTTTAATTGTGGCTTTATATTTGGAGAAAAGGACCCGAGCAATATGAACCAAGTGTTCGCGTACACACATCAATCACTCAGACCCAAAGGCAAATCATTTTTGTCAAGCGCATTTCCATACACAAGCCTTTCAAATTCACGATGTTTTATTTGAAATATTTTAGGTGTAACTTGCTCGCAATTACAAACGTCAGGGCAGATTATAAATACCGACGGTTAAGTATTTGGTGCTTTTTTAAAAAAATAAGCCAAGTGTTTGAATCCAGGTGCTTTGCATTGCGTGGAATATGGCGATGCGAGTGAGAGATGCAGCCGGTGGAAGGAGCTATGTATGCCTGGCTTTACTTGACTTGATCTATTTCTTTCTGCTGTTTTCCATGCAGGTGAAAAACCGTTTAAGTGCGAATTTGAAAGCTGTGACAGGCGTTTCGCCAACAGCAGCGACAGGAAGAAGCACATGCATGTGCACACTTCAGATAAGCCCTATCTGTGCAAAATGTGTGACAAGTCCTACACACACCCCAGCTCTCTGAGGAAACACATGAAGGTGATTACTTTTCAATATTTCACTGCTGAGCGATCAGTGTACAAGCAAGGTAAATGATGTTGGTAGTTAACGTTTGCAATCGCTCTTCAGAAAGCACTGACTTTATTTCTCTTGTGCAGGTCCATGAATCATCTCAAGGTTCCGAGTCTTCACCGGCAGCTAGCTCTGGCTACGAATCTTCTACTCCGCCAGTCCTGGTATCACCGTCTGCCGAACCCCCAAACAGCAATAATTTATCCCCTGCCTCCACTGCCGTGCACACCAACGCCGGTATCTCTTCCAACTTCAATGAATGGTACGTGTAAAATAAGACCAAAGGCCCCAAACGTGGGAGATCATCACCTATGTCTCTAGACTTGAAAACAGATCAAACAGCTTTCTCTGTAGTCCACGTTAAAGGAACACAGAGACCGAAATAAAACCCCCCGATACCAGCAATACCGAATTCCAGTGATTTTGCAGAAATGAAGATCAAATGTTATTTATGTCTCACCGAACAAACATTTCGGCTACTTTTACAACTTTGTGCAAAAGAAGCTTTGCCTGTCAGCTGAACTGGATCCGGGATCCTTGAGACTGAGTATTCTTTCAACTATAGCTAGGGATTTCTTCCTTGAGATGACAAGGCTTTCTAGATTGGACAAAATGGAAGCACAATGGACAGAGAGAACGATTTCCTTGTTGTATTTTAATGCTGAAAGTTAAGTCGCCTTTTTCAAGGAGTGATTGTAAAATCTTCATCCAATCATGTAGAATGGAAACTGTGCCAAAGTCAAGTTACAGTTCACAAATACACATAAAGAACACGATTAATTGCTTGTGAATGTATTTCTTCTGTTAGCTGAGTTTCTATCTTGTGATGTTTTGTGCTTTGCAAGTTTGAATTGTGAAATACTATTGGAAGATTGTGAAAAAGTCGTGCTGTTAATTTTTGTAACAACAATACCCATTCTGTAAATAGCCGCGTTACCATATTTATCCCAGTTGTAATTAAATTATGGTATTAACTTGCTACAGATGAAACAATATTTATAAAGAATGTTTCTTAACTATAAATATGTACAATTGTGAGTTAAACATCAGATTGTTCAGATTGTTCTCGTTTTAATTTCTAGATAAAACAACGTTTCCCCCTTCTTGTGCGATGCCCTGAGACCATTAACAGCATACAAAGGTATAATAAAACGTGTTCAGGTGTATTCGCTGATATCGTTATTATTTTAGGCCCTGCTGCTTTCTCGCTGCTTTTGATCTATGTCACATTTGTTGGCGTTCAGTTCAGCCACTTTTCTGAATGCTGTTCGATGTCATTTCTAATCCGTTTGGGGGAAGTTGTCAGTCTGAACTACCAATAGTTTCCTTAAAATGCATGCAAACACAGAATGTTCAGTTGGAACACCTTCAATATTTGAGGCAGATTTCATTTTCATCACCATTTTGTTTTGTTTACCAAGTGCTCATTAGAGTAAATATTCAGGCACATTTTTACACAGCAGGGATCGGCGATTCAACGATTTATCGGATGTTTTATTTTGCCTTGGTCTAAACATGGTTATTGAAAACAAGTTAGATAGTAATGTCAAACTACTTAAAATGGTGGGATTGGTTGATAATGGCAAGAGAGAGTGTGGGGATGGCGGGGGAGGGGTGTAGTCACTGTTAATTAGTTCCTGCATATGGAATTGTTAAAACATAAGAATGTTCACAATTGCATAGAAATAGAGGTGGATTTCATTATCGCCCAGTGACAAAACCAGACACGTGTAAGAAGTGTTTTCGTTTACATGTTGGCTGACGGCGTGGAATGGGCTCAGATCTGAGTTTAGCTTACTGGCATGGGGAGGTTATGTAGTCGCTATAAAATCTGATTAAACACCGCATCTGCCACTTGTTATATAGTCTGAGAGGAAAATGTGGGGATTATTTCCATACGCATTCGCACAAAAAAACGGAACCGAGAGCTTTGGAGCGGCTAATTACATATTAAAATAGTGGAAATATTCTCCTCGTTTCCTTTTGCATTCACACGCGGTGAAACACAACACTCTCGCCGATCCTTGTTTGCGCTATCGGGTTGGTGACTTCGATCGAAGCAGAGTAAGTTTAAACACGGTCACCCTCCACCCTGTCCTTAGAACAAGCACAATCGCAAAATAACATACAAGCAAGTCCACTCACCTTTCGCTGCCAGCAATGCGGATTGCCAACGGGCAGGGAGCGCGCAGGCAGTGCGGGCTTCGGCACCATTTCTGTAAGTGAAAAACACAATAAAGCAACGAAACGTGTTTTATTCTCTGAGACCTGATCTGGTAGACTTGGAATTAAAAGTAAACGAGAACCGGTTTGAGTGAAGTAGACCACAAGCCCAGACAAGCGAGGTTTTGATCGGAGGCACTTGAACTTGACTTTACCTCACTCGGGGCTATTCTCGTTCATTGTTTACAGTTGGGGTCGCATGTCACACGTTTAAACAGAGTTGTTCCGTCTCACCGCTCCTCTTTTTTTTTTCTGCACAATATGCGTTGCATTGGTAGCGTTTCCGTTAGCAAGCGAACGGTGCAGGTTATTTAGGGATCGACATTGCAAACTAAATGTTTCTCACGTCACCTCTCCAAGCACCACCAAATAAATATCAAGAGTTAGGCCAAGATCAACTTGCTGGAAAATGTATGTATCTTTTTGTTCGGTTTGTTTCAATAGCTAATGACAAGCTTTGGCTAGAAGCGCAGACGGATATCCCTACCGCGTTATTTATTGTCAAAACATATATTGGAACCATCACAAGGACAAATTGAGACTTGAAAGAAATCCTAAAAGCGACTGTCAGCTTCACACCTCAAAATAACACGGAAATGCAAAGTTTTCAATTACGTGAAAGCTGTTTAAAACAGGGCATGTTTATCGGTGAACTAACTTTTATTGTTTAAAGATGCAGAAGTTAGTCAGGAAGGTTTTGGAAAGAAGTTGAATATGAAGTCAGCGCTTTCCACGGACTAATGTTTTTGAAACTGCAATGTGAGTTTCTAACAGTCCTATGTCACCAGAGTGATGCTAACAGAGAAACAGCGTTACGATATAATCTTATAAAGAGATCATTAAATGGTCTATAAATTACAGATAGAGACCCACCTAAGGGCAGAGTGACTGTTGTATTGATAATTACAGAGGGATATGGCGAGTTCCTGTCAATCGAAATGGCAGCTCATAAATTATAAAGCTACCCTAATAAACATTCAATTGTAGCTCTCAAATCGGCAGATTTTATGGTACGTTTCAAAGTTATAAGGCAATTTTAAGAAATAATTCAATTGACCCTGCTATTAATGATTAACAATACCAGGTTAACGTTACATTAAGGGCCACAATTGATGAGGTGGGTTGAAATGGCTTTGTTCATATCTTGGGGTTAGATATATTTGCATTCTACAATGAATCAGTTTGAAGTATAGATACAAAACCGGCATTTCAAAGTCTGAGATTCTAGAGACGCTCAACAAATCTATATTTTGAGAAAATACCTTTAACGTTGCTGTATTTTTCAAGTAGCGGTGAACACAATTTGCTGCGTTATTTTCTGACTATCGATTAAGATTTGTTGTCCGATACAATCTTTTTACGTTCGTTAACTGAGATAATACCTAGGAGTTAGGAAAGCCACTGTTCTCTGTGAAAGCATAATTTCGCATTATAAAATTGTGGTTGTGTTGCATAGAAGGTCAGCAAAAAGGGGGAAAACGCAGGAAGTCATCTGGAATCTCCCTGGATTGTCAACTGCTACAGATTTCATCACCTGTACAAAACAGTCGCAGTCACACCAGTCAGAGTTCGCCAATCTGTATAGGGAAAAGTTCGCATTGTATATATCTTGTTTACATGCACATGGGTAGGGACACTTACAGGGAAACGTTTATTTATATTAGAAGGAAATTTGCAAATACTAAAGCAAATATCACTGGCCACGATTAAAATCAGCCGTATTTTAAATATCGTCCAGATACTCATCAATAAAATATCTTACTGGTAGGATGTGCAGTAATGTTATGACGCCGAAAATAACTTTTAACATTTAAACTACTCTGACGTTTTAGAGGAAATATTCAAATTATATCCTTTATTCACATTTCCAGTTTTCACGTACTTACCCATGAGTAAAATTAATAATAAGCTTATGACTGCATTTATTACAGGATTAGCGATGGTTCATTCTGTTTTACATTAATGGCATACTATGTACTTGTATTGATCAAAGTGTGAGAATGGGAGTAATTTGGTTATTGAAGTTCCACCAATTAAAATGATCACAATCTTGTGTTCGTTAGCGAACAAATTATTTTCCTTGGAAGATAAATTGATCTCTTTGACCACTCTCTTATGCAATCGTCACTCGTTAATTAAAATGTGACAAAGGTTCGTCGGGGAAAATGGTATTACTCTGAGTCTTAAGAACATCTCTCGATTTTGAAAAGGGGGATAAAAACTCCCGCCGGCACCGGAGCTGCGGAAGAAAATAAAGATGATTATGAAGGTGAAAAATGGCCAGAATAACGTGATGGGGGAAGATAGTGATGATGATGATGATGATGATGATGATTTGGCAACTGCAATAAGGGTCAAAGGCCTGCCCCTTACCGTCTCCAGTTATCTGCTCACTCCCGACACAAGCTGTTCTGATATCGATACAAGATAGAAAAAGAATGCAAAAAAAACTATATATTTTGGAGGTAAATAGCGCTTCTGACGATTTTTAACGTCAGAGCAACTTTAGTTATCCAAACGTAATAAGTGGCGAAAAATCCATTGCAGAGAATGGCTCAAATCTCTTCTATTTTCTAGAAACTCTGATAGTAAACAACATTTTTAAAACTCCGCAGTTGGACCCAGGTTGTTGAACACTTGACTCCCGTAACGTGTCAGGTGCACAGGACACTAACCTGGACGCCCCTGGAAATTTTACTTCCACCTAGACATTTGATAGGGACAGATAAACATAGTTCTGTCAAGAGGGACATAACCCGTGCAACAGGTAGATTGAGGTTGTTTTTGGACATTGTGGTTATCCTGATATCCTATTCGCCTGTTTTTTCCACATAAATACATTTACATATATTGGTGACGGCGAGGTGTTTTGAAAGTAAGCACCTTTGGTTACAGATTCGAACATTTCACTGTTCCTGATCCTTCCGTTGCTGTGGGCACGTTTACGGCAATTATATTTGCAGCGTTCACGCCTATATCTTTAAGAGTGACTATTAAGTGTAAAGAGGGTAGAAATCGTCGGAGTATTTTGTAATTGATAACACATTTTGTGAATATCCAGCACATTGTACCTTGTTCTTAATCAGACGTAAGTACAGTTATTCAATTGGCACAGAGTGCAGGTGACAATTCAGCATTTTCTCCCAGCTATCCAAGTTTGGAAGTGGAAGGTCGCTTACGCTTCCGAATTAACTTGACATTGAATTACTGGGTCCAAGCACTCCGGTGCACCGGCATTTAATAATAACGTGTCAGCCTGAATTGTCAGGATGGAGTCTCTCACAGCCTCCCTTCGCCAAAATGACTGAGAAAAAGAGGGAACCGCGTCATCTCGAATTTCCCCCGCAGACTGGCAAACATATTCCCCGATCACATTCGGACATGGTGCAGTTTAATTTCGTGACTGCGACGACACGAAATCAGACAAAATCTAAAACACAATCTGGATGCTTATCTACGCCGACGAAGATTCTAACACAAGAATCCTAAACGGATTCTGACGATAGAGTTTTATATGTTAAAGCCCACTCCCGGGCGCATAGTTGAGTTCATCACTGATAGCCGCGCTGCGGTTCAAATTTCAACACGAAGATTTATTTACAATTTAAAAAAAATGAGGATTAAATTAATTTTCTGTAATAATATCCGGGTATAGCTATTCTGATCTCCTTAACACAGTGTTAAGCGAAACATTCCTTTAACTACGCGAGATATAAATGGCTCAATGAAAAATCCGTGCCTTTTGAGAACATTAACGGTCTTACTTAATATTATGTATTCATACCGCAACTGGGACATTTGTGTGAGTACTTGAATAACGATTTCATATTTTATTCGATTTGAAATCAAATCCGCAGGAACAAGAGCAGCGAGTTTAATCCACTGAGTGTGGGAGTTACAGAAGTGGGTTCACTCTTTGCTCCTACACTTAATACTGTAAATCCATTCGTCGAATCCTTCATTTTCTTATCGTTTTACCCTGTCAAGACTAAGTCTAAAGTTGTTTCTGTTGCCGAATGGGGGTGGGACGTCAACAGACAGTCTTAAAAACAGGCGGAAAATAAATGGCAGTCAACGAGTTCAGTGACGGCAATGTGTACACCTAGCTTTGGTCATCTACAACAGGAATCAAACATCCCCTTACAAAATAATGCATTGCAGATAAATGTCGGGCCGCAAAATCTCTTATACGTCGTTTTCTTTCTGTAATGGGCACTGTCCTCACACGCTCAACTTTAATCTTGGTTAATATATTTATTGGAGATGCGCGAAAAAATAGTTTACCGAATTTAGTACCAGAATATTCACATTTTAAAATACATAAATACACGTCTTTAATGCCATTGTCATTTTAGAATAGGAATCTTTTCCATCTAATTAAAGCGAGGTCGTTTACTAAATTTAGCCGGTTACTTTGCGGAACGGATCTGTGTGATAATTTTCACTTTCTATTTTGTTGCTGAGGGTTCTGTTTTTGTGCCAAAGCGTCCACGGGGATTTAAGTGGCCGAACTCTGCGATTCCAGATGCGATTTCAGCCGCAACCCCTGCTCAGCCGCTTTGTGTTGCCATTATTTCCAGTAATGTCTCGGACATTCTCTGGCCGAGCATTCATTGTATTTTGATGATTGCTGTTGGGAAAAACTCCGCTCCCAAAATAGACTGGAAAGGTGTGGACATGACGCTTTTTCTTTGCTTTCAGTAACGAGGCAAACTCACAGTGTCGACTTTAACAAGAGAGTTAAACTCCTTTGTAGACTATTTTCTTCATCTAGCTTGCCAACGATCAGGATACACGGGAGTGCTTTCCTCCAATATAAATGATACAAGACACATTCAAAGCGATGTTACATTCGCATTAGAGGAACGCGTTGATGTACAATAAATCATAGTTTACACGTCTGTTTTCTTTTCTTTTGTCAATTTTAATCTATAAAAACATGATCTGTGCTCATAGTCCATAGTCTAACTTTAATTGGTAAAGTAACTCTCCTGATGTGCTTCTCGCAAGTAATATTTTATACGGCGAAACCCAAACATATTCCATATTAACGAAACAGACGGTGCTGTTTTCATCACTTTCCACCAGTATTGCAGAACATATATTGCAATTCTATACTTAGCCGCCAGTATATTTTCTAGGACCCCTTTAGTTATTTTTACCTTTAAAGAATAAGCAGAGGTTTAACCCAAATTTATTAAGCAATAAAAACAGTTTTCATAATAAAATCTAATATTTGTGTAGCTTACAGTGCGAGAGGATTTACTCTTACCGAATCTACATGATTTAATGTGTTAGTTGCAATCCAATACAAAAGTACAATATTAATTGAGTGCGATATTCAATACTTCAGAACAGACGGATCTACCATAGAGCTACATTTTAATCTCAAACCCGCTTTCTAGTTTAGTGTGAAACAGGATTTTCTTTTAGGTCGGACAAAACTGAATAGCCAGACACACAATTCGGGGGTGTCCGGGGAACTAGACCTCAACACGACGAGAGAAGGGAGACAAAGATGACCGAGATTAAAACAAAACCTAGCCTGGCTTGTTGGTATAAGGGTTCCCCCTTCTCTCCTCCCTCCACCTCTTCCCCACCCCCCCCCCCCCCAATGTTGATGGAGACCGAGTCTTAAGGAAGTGTTGCAAGAGGACTGCCCAGCCTTTAAAAAGTATTCATAGTTTGTCTATAATGTATTCAGATTTTAGGTGTAAATATGTACCAATTAGTATGACCAATGTACCAATATTACCAATGGTTCAATAAAGCCTAAACGGCGGTTTAAAGGAACCGAACGTTTTCTTTTCTGTTTGGTTCGGTTGTAGTGCTTCTCCCTCCTGGGTAACATTTGAGATAACTGGTATTGTTGGTTAAGGATAGTTGGTTGTGATGAACTTGGAACTCGGTGGAACAGAGAATGTGGAAGAGCGGCATCGATCCGTTGATGGGGGGGGGGGGGGAAAGAGAAAGCAATAATAGATACTGAGATTGTGAGATGAATTAAAAGGAGAATAATTGCAACAACTGGGCCAAATGGCCTCCTTTTGTGCTACACATTTCTTTTATGGGATTGGTTGCTTTCTTTAAGGTAACAGACATCTGTTAAAGGGCAAATTTTCTGTGTGACATTTTGATGTGTGGCAGTGACGTAGGCTCCCCAACAGACATATGCAGCATGCAAGGGGTTGTAGAAATAGATGTGGATTTTTGGCATGGATTACAAAGGTGTAGTTATTTTGAAATTTCAGGCAACATTACAAAACATGTGTTTTGTGTTTGAAGTCTAAATTACAGCACCATTATTTGTTTGCAAAATTTAGCTGCAATATAATTTCAGTTCAAAAGAAAGGTGTTGCATTGGTGGTATATTTGGATGAAAATCAGAAAACTCAGAAAATACCCAACAGGCCAATCAGCATATGTAGAGTGAGAAACAGAATTAAAGTGTGTTGATCACCTGTCACTGCAACTGGGAAAAAAATTAGGAATCCAGTAAGTTTTAGGTATGTGCAGAGGTAGGCAATAGCAGAGAGAAGGGGATATCTGTGATGCAGAGACCAGAGGACATGAAATGACAAGAGGAAGTGGTGGTGCAAGACAAAATATAGGGGTAGTGGTACATAAGGAAATATAAAATGACTTTAGAGAAGTGAAGATTGGAAGTAAAAGATGTCAATATCTTGGTATATATTTTCACATGATTTTTAATACATTCTCTGGCTGGGAAATAAAAACGCTATGTTTTATTAATCTGTAGGACTTGAGTGTCAATAACAAGGTTGCCATTTATGACCATTACTAATTGACCCCTGAGTCACTATGTGGTGAAGGAAATACTAAAAATGTGTGAAGGCGATACTAAAATGTAATTAGATAGGGAGTGCTAAGGTTTTGACCCAGCAGTGGTGAGGGAATGTAACGTACTTCGAATTCAGGATAGTGTGTGACATAGAGGCAAATGTGCAGGTGTAGCACCTGTTGCACTTCTCTTTCCAGGTGAAAGAAGTTGAAGGCTTTGTGTGTGTGTGTGTGTGTGTGTGTGTGTGTGTGTGTGTGTGTGTGTGTGTGTGTGTGTGTGGGGGGGGGGGGGGGTTTTTT
>JAUZTB010000011.1:84100104-84110324 GCA_034780895.1 Rhynchobatus australiae
ACCTCGCGTGGCCTTGCACTCTATTTGTCTACCTGCACTGCACTTTCTCTGTAGCTGCTACACTGGATTCTGCACTCTGTTATTGTTTTTCCTTTTGTACTACCTCGATGTACTTGTGTACGGAATGATCTGTCTGGGTGGCACACAAACAAAAGCTTTTCACTGTACCTTGGTACATGTGACAATAATAAACAAGTTCAAGTTCCTTGTCATGGGCACACATACCCAGGGTACAAACACCATGAAAATCAGCTTTTAGCAGCAGCAACACAGTACATTACAAACATAAGTTTAAATTAACATAAATTACGCATAACTTACATGACAAAATAAACATAATAACATTAGGGCAAGTTGAGAATTTATGGTCCATGATAATATTAACCCAAATTAGTCACTGGTGAGGGGACAAAGATGGCACCGTCAAGTTCACCTACAGTTCCAAGCTCAGCGGGACAGCAAGCTGGGAGGAGGCATGGAGGTTGCCTCAAGGCTCAGGGGTAAAGGGAGGAACATGAGGTTAAGTACCAAATGGTAAAACAAAGCCAGCGTGTTGTGTTGGGAGGAGCAGGATGACACTGTACACCAAACACTTGGAGTTCACGGGCATTGCACAGCAAGCAATTCAGGAATCCGAGAGTGTCAACCTTATCACGTAATGTCATCGAGTCATTCAGCACAGAAACAGGCCCTTCAGCCCGTTCCATCAAGACTAAAAAGTGCTGAGGCACAGTAGTAAAGACACCTCTCAGTAGTTACAGGGGTCCTGGTGAGCCCACGGCCAGGGGACTGGTCTGGCTGATAAGTTGCCTTAGATGGACTGGAATAAAGGAGGGTCTTCAGCCTGAAACACTAACTCTGCTTCTCTTCCCACAGATGCTGCCTGACCTGCTGAGATTTTCCAGCACTTTCTGTTTCTATTTCAGATTTCCAGCATCTGCAGCTTTTTGAGTTCCAGTCACCAACTTGGTTCCTGGGTGAGGGAGTCATTCTATGAGGAGAGATTGATTAGGCCAAGCCCATGTTCTCTGGAGATGAGGTGATCTTATTAACCCATGAAACCCCAAACCCCAAAGGAAAGGGTTGAGGGAGAGAGGGAGAAACTCAGTAACCAAGAGACATAGCTTAATTTGCAGAAGGATTAGGAGGAGTTGGGAAAAGATAATTTCATTAAATAAGCTATAGTCATCGGGATCTGACTTCCTGAGAGGATGGTAGAGGCAGAGTCCGTCCCCGCATGTGAAACACACCTGGTGAATCTCTATAATAGACTCAATAGTTGGTGGGTTAATTAGCAGCTCTAACTTGCCCCTAGTGTGTGGGTGAGGGTAGAATCTGGGAGAAGTTGATGGGAATGAGGGGAGAATAAAGCAATGGGATTAATGCAGGATTGGTGTAAATGTGTACCTGAGGCTTAGCACAGACTGGGTGGGCCGAAGGGCCTGTGGAGGATCAATCACAGAGTGCAGTCATGGTTGACAGTGGTAGATTGACAGTTACCAAAGGGGTCTGGGAGGAGCAGGTGGGGGTGGAGTAGAGGTAGAATATTGATCATTTTCATGAACAGTGGGTTGGACAGGTTCGATGGATGAAACAGTTCCTGCCACTCCATTTATACGAACCACAATAACAACGTTTAAAAGCTATTTGGACAGGTACATGGATGGGAAGTGTTTCGAAGGATATGTGCCAAATGTGGACAAATTGTTCTTGCTGTGGGTCCAGAGTGACTGAGAGGGATTGTAGGACATATTTCTCACTGAAATGGTCTGTAAGTAGTGAAGTAATTGTCTGTGCCCCGTTTGAAGGGTAAAAATTCATGCAACCAGTATTGTTCTGAACCTAGGGGTTAGGGGTAGGTGTTGATTCCAGGAGCTTAACAATGGAGCGATACAAATCATTCAGCAACTGGTGGTTGGAGATCTCAGGGAATCTCTTCCTCGCCACAAGTTGCTGAAGTACTCACACATCAATAACACTGGGCGCTGTTACACACGCTGTAACCCTGGTGGCAGACTTTGGGGCAATGGTTTTGAAACTGAACACAGAGATCAGGGAAGAACGAGCTATAGGGTTGGAACGGCCCTTTTCAAACGTACAAGGAGTTTCATAAAAAATTGGCACGCACCAAAAAATCATTTAATTTGATTTAGAAATGTATCATAGGGCAAATCAAACTGGGCAGGATGCCAGCTATGTAATGAGCAGACACTGCTTAGTCAAGTGCTGCAAACAATTTATCTTAGACTTAAAATCAGAGAAACACAGTAACTGAGAACATTGCTGACCCAGGATTTACACAGAGAAACATTTCCCCTCAAGGAACAGCAGAACCAGGCAGGAGTGGGAGACAATGCTCAGGGTCAAGACAAGCTCCGCTGATGCAATTTCACTTCCGATGCCAAGATAAAATACAGAACACTCGAGAGCAGTGTTGGTGCCAACAAGGACACAATCCTCAAGACTTCAAAGCTAATGCAGTTTTAAATCAGGGGGACTGGATGTCTCACGCTGCTCCTAACCCTGCAAAAAGGAACACTGTTCAAACAAGATTCAAAGAGAAAACCAGCCATTGTAACGTAGAGTTGGGAGCCAGCTGCAGTGCACCAGTTCTTAAAATAACTGCAGTGCTAGAACCAACCGTGCACGCAGCACAGCAAGTGTGAGCAGGCAAGCAAACTGCAGCCAACTCCACCAAGTTTCGAACATATCCAGACACACGACATAGAATAGAGAGGTCTTGCTCCGGGCATTATAGCTCCCTAAGCAAAGGCACAGAGGGATGTAAAGTGCAGAGAGCCACAGGAGATCACAGCAGCAATGTTGATGAACGACTTTCAATTGTGCCTGTGGCATTAACATCAGCCTGGGATTTGAGGAGTACAGGAGTCTGCCATAAATGTGACTAATTGTTTTCACAAGGAGTCATGCAAACATTTGCACTCAGAGCAGGAACAGGTCTCTCAGCCCAGAAGACTGTTCTAGCATTCAATCTGATTGCAACTCCCACCGCTCCATAATTCCAGCTACCCCAGTGTCCATTCCCCCTTGCTTCCCAAGACCCTACCTACCTCTGCCTTAAAGACATTGAAGTCTCTGCTTCTGTCACCTTTGAAGAACTCAAGGCGCAGGGGTAGACCACTTGGCCCTTCGAACCTCCTCCCCCAATCATCAAGATCACAGCTGATCTTCCACATCACCACCAGTTTCCTGCACAGAGCCCTGTAATCCCAGGAATCCATCATTTTCTGTAGTGTATGAACTCAGTGACTGAGCATCCACTGCCAGTTAGGCTAGAGAATTCCAATGATCCATTGCCCTCTGCTTGAAGACATCTCTCCTCTGAGCTCGAGGTGGCCCACCCCTTCTTCTGAGACTGTGCCCCCTGGGTCTGGACTCTGTAGTCAGGGGGTACACCTACCCTGCATCCAGCCTGACGTGCCCCAGAAGAATTTGGTAGGTTTCAACAAGATCTCTTCTCATTCTTCTAAACTGGAGAATACAGTTCAGGAAAAGTTTCAAAGACACACAACATAGAGGGGAGAAATGCCACTTCATCCTTGTCTTAGAGTCACAGAGCTACACAGCACAGGAACAGGCTCCAGTTTAACTCGTCGAAGCCAACCAAGTTGTCGAACTTGCCCGGTCCCATATGCCCACATTTGGCCCACACCCCAGTAAACCTTTCCTATCCACATACCTGTCCAAGAGTGTTTTAAACATTGTAATTGTACCCACCTCTACCACTCCCTCTGGCAGCTCATTCCATATACCCTCCACCCTCTGATTGGAAAAGATGCCCCTCCTGTACTGTCACGTGAAACCACTTGCAAATTTCTACAGATGTACAGTGGAGAGCATTCTGCCTGGTACAGATGCTCCAATGCACAGGATCACAAGAGGCTGCAGAGGGTTGTAGACTCAGCCAGCTCCATCTTCGGCACAACCCTCCCCTCCATTGAGGACATCTTCAAGAGGTGGTGCCTCAAGAGGGCAGCATCCATCACCAAGGACCCTCACCACTCAGGACATGCCCTCTTCTTGTTACTTCCATCAGGGAGGAGGTACAGGAGCCTGAAGACCCACACTCAACGATTCAGGAACAGCTTCTTCCCCTCGGCTGTCAGATTTCTGAATGGTCCATGAACACTATCTCATTATTCCTTTTTTTGCACTATTTATTTTTTTTTTAACTTTTATGTCTTGCTCTGTACTGCTGGTGCAAAACAACACATTTCATGACAAATGTCAGTGATAATAGACCTGACTCTGATTCCAATGCCACCACAGGAGGTGCAGCACCTGTTCTTTCACCTCTTCCCTTCCCACCACCCAGGGACCTAAACAATCTTTCCAGGTGAAGCAGCGATTCACTTGCAGTTCTGATCCAGTGTGGTGGATGGAGAGTTGAGTGCCACCAGAATTCAAGGTGAGGATGTGGGGGAAGGAGGTAAGGCTTCTACTGAGGGCTAATCATTGGGGATCAGAGAGGGGAAAGTCAGAAGGGATGGGGTGAGAGGAAAGGAAGGGGAGAAAGGTCAGGAGGGGTAACAGAATCCAAGAGCTGTTGAAGTTCGTGACCTTTGGCATCTGAAGGGAAGGAGAAAGTCACCTGCTGAAGCCCCGAATACGAGGGTGAATAAAGTGGAACTTTGAGATGAGGTGACTCAGTGTTGTTGTAGGGAGGTCATGAGCATGCATGGACCGACACAGGGTATTAGTCATGGATCTCAGGATACAGTGAGAACACTGCCTCAGGAAACACTGGATAATCTGAACATCCCTCAGCGTCTCGTACATTTCCGTCATCCCCTCTCACTTTTCTAACCTCCAATGGATAGAAGTCTCGCCCGTCCAACCTATTCTTGCAAGATAACCCACCCATTCCAGGTGTCAGTCCAGTGAACCTTCGTTTAACAGCTTCCAGCACAGTTATATTTTTCTTTAAATATAGAGACCTGTACTGTACACAATACTCCAGGTGTGGTCCCACCAATGCCCTATATATCTGAAGCAGAACCCGTCCTACTTTTGTATTCAATTCCCTTTGCAATAAATGACAACATTCTGACACCTTCCCTAATTAACTGCTGCTCCTGCACACCAGCCTTTGGTGAATCATGTGCTGGGACCCCTAGATCCCTCTGCATCTCTGAGCTCTGCAGTCTCTCACCCTGTAGATGTGCTTCCTTTTTTATTTTACATACAATTTTCTGACGGGCCCAGACAAATTGGATGCAGGGAGAATATTTCTCCTGTCTGGGGGCCAAGAATGAGGGCTCATGGTCTCAGAATAATGAGGAGAGACGTCTTCCCTCAGAGGCTGGTGGAATTCTCTGCTATAGAAGGCAGTGGAGACCAAGTCACTGAATAATTGAAGGGTTATATAGATTTCTAGGCACAAACAACATCTAGGGTACAGAGAGGGAGTATTGAATTCAAGGATAAGCCATGATGTGAATGGGACAGCAGGCTCAAAAGGGCCAAGTGGCCTCCTCCTGCTCTTATTTTCTCCATTTGCCATATCTTTGCCCACTCACTTAACCCATCTGCTTACGTCCTCCTCACAACTTATCCCCCACCTTCATGTCCCCAGCAAATTTAACCGCCATTTCCATAGGCTATAAAAAGCTGAGTCCCTGTCACACATCACCCATCACACCTTGAAAATGACCCACTATTCCTGCTCCTTGCTTCCTGTCAGGCAGTCAGTCTTCCAACACTTCGAATGTTTGGATACATCAAATTATATTTGGCCAAAACCCCAATTTTTTTATCCTGCTGAGTGTGGAGGAGAGTAATCTAACACCGATGGGAGTTAGTGCAAGACCTTGACTAAAAAGAGCACGACGATTTCACTCATTTGGTTTCAGCTCTGACTGTACAAAAGAGATTGCTGAAAAAATTCACCAAAATGATGTGCAGAGTGAAAATTATTAAATTATTACATTTAATTATTAAAATTATTAAATTTTGACACCCTCAGGGTGAAGGCACTCAGTCTTTTTCCCTAGGATTGGGGAATCGAGAACTAGAGAGCATAGCTTTAAGGTGAGAGGGAAAAGATTTAATTGGAACTTGAGGGGCAACTTTTTGTTTTACACAAAGGGTGGTCAGTATGTGGAACGAGCTGCCAGAGGAAGTGGTTGAGGCAGGTACAATAAGAACATTTAAGACCGTTGGACAGGTACATGGATTGGAAAGGTTTAGGGGGATATGGGCCAAATGCTGGCAAATGAAACTAGCTTGGATGGGGCATCTTGGTTGGCATGGACCAGTTGGGCCAAAGGGCCTGTTTCTGTGCTGTACAACTCCATGAACTCCAATTGATGAACCTTGGTGTACAATCTGCTAAACCTGCTGGCTTTACACAGCTCATGACTCAGATTTAAGTTAGTATGAATGTATTTGATCAATTAATTATACAAAGGGACTGATGTGTAACTGCACCAGCTCTTCCACCACAGAGAGCATTAACTTATCCTCCCCAAAGGCTGCCCAGCTCTATGAACACAACTCTCCAAGACCCTCTGCGCAACCAGTCTTTGTATGGCACCTGCCCTATGATTATGCTGCCACCAATTTCTTGCACTTTTCTTTGAAGTGTTCTCTTTTTCCAATGCAGCTTTTATAGCTCGACATGTAATCGGAAAAGCACAAGGCACGTGATTCTGAACAGAGGAGCCGATCTGTGCAGAACTTGTGCAGAGGCTGCTGTAATGTAGAAAACGCAGGAGCCAATTTTTACCAGATCTGCAAGTACAGTGTGACAATCTGTTGGTCACCATGGCCAGGACAACCCCACATGGTCTCCTTCATGGGATGTCACATATCCACCTGGGGGTGGCAGTTCTGAGATAAACGGGACATCACTGTCTGAAACCCATTGAATTTCCCAGGAAGGGGTGGATGCTGAGAGGATGCTTCCCCTGCAGGAGGGACCTAGAACTGGAGGGGTTGGTGTGATAGTAAGGGGAGCACTGTGGGGGTGGAGTCACAGAATATTCAAGCAGAGACTGACAGACATCTGAACCACAAGGGAGTTGAGAGGTTGAGGGAAGAGGTGGGAAAGTGGTCCTGAAGCCAAAACTGGATCAGCTGTCATCTTATTAAATGGCACCACTTATTTAATGTTCCTATATTTTTTGCTCTTGCTGAACTTCTGGTGAAGGTAGTCCAACAGTGCAGTTAGAGAGTCCCAGGGTTCAGCAACAGTGAAGGATTAGTGATATATTTGGAGACACAAGAGATTCTGCAGATGCTGGAATCTGGAGCAACACACACAAAGTGCTGGAGGAACTCATTTCCCTCCATAGATGCTGGCTGACCTGTTGAATTCCTCCAGCATTTTGTGTGTGTTGTGTCAGCGATATATCTCTATGTCAAGGTGGTCATAAGTTGGAAGGAAACCTGTAGGTGACGGTGTTCTCCAGTGCCTGTTTCCCTCGTTCTTCTTAGTGGGAGAGGTTGTGGGTCTGGGATATTCGTCGACTTAGCCTAGTCAAGTACTGGAGTGCACTTTGCAGATGCTACACATTGCAGCCACTGTGCACCAGTGGGCGGTGGGGGGAATATTTAGGGTGCCAATCATATGGTCTGCTTTGTTATGGATGATGCTGGATTTCCGGTGAGTCAATGCATTCCGCCAGACAAGCCGAGAATAATGATGCTTTATAGATGGTGGAAAGACCTAGGGGAGTCAGGAGGTGAGTCACTCACCAATGATTAACCAGTCACTGACCTGCTCTTGTAGCCACAGTACTTATGTGGGAGGTCCAGCTGAGCTCTGGTCAATGGTGAGCTCCAGGATGGGATGGTGGGAGACTCAGTGATGCCAATGTCAAGGGTAGATTCTCCATTATTGGAGATGGTCATTGCCTAGCAGCTTTACAACATAAATGTCACTTCTCAGCTCACACCTGTACATTGTCTAGGTCATAAAACAGAAAATGCTGGAAACAGTAAGTCAGGCTGCATCTGTGGAAGGAGAAACAGAACTGGCCTATCCAGCCTAACCAGAAACACTAACTCTGCTTCTCTTTCCACGGGTGCTTCCTGGGCTGATGAGTGCCTCTAGCATTTCCTGGTTTTGGATTTGGTGCACCTGGGTCTTGCTGCACACAGGCACTGGCTGCTTCACTTGTCAGGGAAGTTGTGGATGGAATTGTTCACTGCCAACCGCACATCCTCACTTCTGACCTTACAAAGGGAGGTCGTCGATGAGGCAGCTGAAGATGTTGAGCTCAGGACACTCCTGCAGTGGTGCCCTGGGGCTGGGATGACTGACCTTCAACAACCACCTCCCTCTGGTGAGGTGTTTCCCCTTTGAAGGCTATTGACCGGTGTCTCAATGCTACATACTGCCGCTGGGCACCACCAGAGGTGGAAGCTTGCAGAACTCCATGACTTATGGTTTCTCTGCCCCAATTTGGCAGTTATTTTTGTTAAATAAACAACCTGAACAACTTGTTCTGCAGCCCTCATTGGCTTGAGTATCCAGGAACCCAGAACCTCTAAAGCTTCTAACCTTTGCCTCCTGTTTCCCGGCTTAGGTGGGATGTCCAAATATCTGTCCCCATGTCAGGAAGGCTTTGGCTTAAATCAGCATCACAGAAATATTAACTACGTGTCAGAGAGGAGTCTTTTTTAAGGTGACAGTAATTGAAGTGGGCTACCGTATAAATGTTCATCTTAATAGCATTGGAGTGAAAAACATATCATACGTGGCCAAAAATCCGGCTGCAATTTCACTTCCAACCATCCAACATAACTTCAGTGGAGCAGACTTCAAATGGGAGGGGCTGGGTTAAAACATTTATATTAGGAGAGCACTTGGTTCACGTTTTGTCATGAATCACCTTGAACACCATGGAACCCCACACAGGGGCTGCAGTCAACTAACATACTCCCCTTTGCTTGCTACTTGAATACAGGTCAATGAATGAGCTTTGATCAGGGTTACACACAGATCTATTAGCTACTCAGCAACATTTTTACCACAGCTGGATTAAATGATTCCTTCTGGTTTATGAGTTAGTAACAGCAACAAGAACTATCATTCTACAGTTACCCAGGTATCAGTTAACATGCTCGGGTGACTTATCACAAGACCCTATGTGTGGCTGCTCCCTTGACCATTCTCAGTATAACCACACCCACGGCGCTAATCAGACTTTAGTTGTGTTCCTTATTTATCAAGTGGACTAAGATACAATTTCATACCAGGTCACTGGATGCACAAAGTGGACAGGATTTGGGATCAGGTTGGCTGCGCTTTGTGAAGTTATCGTTTAATTTGTGTTTTAATTGTCATTGAGAGCTTCAAGTTTCCAGGTGTAAATATCACCTATGTCCTGGTCCAACCACGCAGACACCATGGCCAAAAAAGCTCACCAGCGCCTCTACTCCCTCAGAAGGCCAAAGAAATTCGGCAGTCGCTGATGACCTTCACCAATTTTTACAGATGCACCATAGAAAGCATCTTATCCGGGTACGTCACGGCTTGTTACGGCAACTGCTCTGTCCAGGACCGCAAGAAACTGCAGAGAGTTGTGGACACAGATCAGCACATCACGGAAACCAGCCTCCCCTCCACGGACTCTGTCTGCACTTCCTGCTGCCTGAGGAAAGCAGCCAACTTAATCAAAGACCCCACCCACCCCGGGATATTCTCTCTTCTCCCCATTTCCATGAGGGAGCAGATACAAAAGCTTGAAAACATGTACCACCAGGCTCAAGGACAGCTTCTATCCTGCTGTTATAAGACTCTTGAATGGACCTCTTGTACAATAAAGATGAATGCTTGACCTCATGATCTACCTCATTGTGGCCCTTGCACCTTATTGTCTGCCTGCACTGCACTTAGTCTGTAACTGGAACATTTTGTTCTGCATTCTGTTATTGCTTTTCCCTTGTACTACCTCAATGTATTTATGTATGGAATGATCCGTAAGGACAGCATGCAAAACAATGTTTTTCACTGTATCTCAGTACTTGTGGCAATAATAAACCAATTACCAATGTTTTCAATGTTGGCTGGTAACCTGTGGAGAGAAATTACATGAAAACTCCAGCACAGAAACAGGCCATTCAGCCCCTCTACACTATGTTAGTGTTGCTGCTCCAGACCAGCCTCCTCCCACCCCTTTCCACCTCTCCCACCCATCACCATCCCTCCTTGTGTGTTTACCCACCTTCCCCTTAAACCTGTCTCTGCTCCT
>JAUZTB010000011.1:84364576-84388006 GCA_034780895.1 Rhynchobatus australiae
GAAAATCAAAGAAACTGCAAATGCTGGAAATCTGAAATGTAAACAGAAAATGCTGAAAACACTCAGGGGAGGGGGAGAAACAGTTCATATTTCAGGGCAATAACCTTTCATCAAGACACATGCTGATCAACTGGAAATGTTAATAGTTTTTCCCTCCATGGATACTGCAGTATTCCAGCATTTCCCATTTTTGTTTGTTGTGCGATTGCCCATTTGCTGCAAATAATATCTCACCCGGGTCTCCAACTCATTGGTTGACACACTATTGTTCAATAAATACCATTAATCTATATACCTTTCACAAGCTCTAAAGCCCCTGCAGCAAATTTGGACAAAAACAGGTCCCAGAAGCAGATAATCTATTTAATTAATAAAAAGAAATAAAGCTAGAAATACTTAGCATGTTCAGCAGCATCTATAGGGAGAAGAGTGGAGTTAATGTCCCAGATTTAAGTGGCCGAATGAAGTAAAAATACAGAATACCAGGGATAACTTAAATCAAATCAGATCTGATAGAGGTTTATAAGATTATGAGAGGCATAGATAGACAGCCAGTATCTTTTCCCCAGGGTTGAAATGTCTAATATCAGAGGGCATGCATTTAAGGTGATAGGAGGCAAGTTCAAAGGAGGTGTGTGGGGCAAGTTATTTTTGAGAGAGTGGTGAGTGCCTGGAATGTGCTGCCTGGGATGGTGGTGGTGGAGGAAAGTGCAATGGGGCGTTCATGATCTTAGATAGGCACATGAATATGAGGGAAAGGGTAAGATATGGACATTGTGTAGGCAGGAGGGGTTAGTTTAGTTGGGCATTTTACTACTAATTTAATCAGTCTGGTACAACATTGTGGGCCGAAGGGTCTGTTCTTGTTCTGTACTGTTATATGTTCTAAAACAGAAAATGCTGGAAAAATTCAGCAGGTCAAACAGCATCAAACAATGGGTTAGCAGAAATGCTTTTCTTCAATATTCCCAGTTTTATAAACGTTCACTTGAAAGAGCAGATGGGGTCTCCATTTAACATCTGGAGAAAGATGCATGACAGAGTATCACTCCCCAGGTACAACATGGAAATTACAGAGTAATCTCTCAACCTTTAGAGTCAGAGACAAGTGTTAACTTTGGACCTCAGCCAAAACTTCCTTAAAATTCAACAGGATTCTATATGGGCACTTATGACAAAGTATACGAATAAGACAATGCAAGTCTTAAGTACTCCTTTATCAGAAAAATACAAGGGACAAATTCACTAGATCAAGTTACGTGAAGAAAAGCCTAAATGAAGAATTAGAGGGTATCTAAACATTTTAAAAAGATGAACAATGGTAACAAAATAGGATTGATCCAGTTAGTTTCACTTAAATACCCAGCACTAACAAAGATATGCTGGGCTGAATGGTTTTCTCCAATCAGAAACCAATTTCTAAGAGTCAAACTGGGGGCAACAGCACAAACAACAAAAGTACTCTTGCTAGAACACTTCAGTGTTCAGTCACACTAGAAAATCTTTCAATCTCTCGGCAAATATCTCAGCAGTCCCCTAAGATTACAACAGGCCAAAGAAAATTAGGAAGAGGAAGCATTAATCTGAGGAGTTTTTAATCCTTGATTATTCCGGGCAAGTGATCTCCTCAAGATAGATAGAGTGAAGAATAGCAGGTTGGAACACAAAACAGTTAACTTTGTATAGGAAAAGCTACATGGTCTAATCATAAGGATGAAGAATAAAGAATTGCCCCTCACACATGGAGACTGCAACACTCAGTGAGAGGGGTTGAGAATATGCACATCATAACAGCTATCCGCCATGCTGTATGTTGCTGAAGGAATCAATGATCAGGAGACTGGATTTGCTGCTTCAGCTATGACACTTTAGATTCTGCCTGCTCTGCCCCACCTCCACATTATTGCTTGACATAGCGGTTTCAATATTCATGCCCAGTGTCACTACCTCTTAAAAAGATTCCATCTAAATCTTCAAATTTCTTAGAGAATTGCTCAAGTCTCAACTACACTGATATTGAAACTCAAACTTCAGGGATGAATACAAGTATCATTATGACATGCTGAAATCTTCCTACTCTCCACTCCAATATGGAGGATTTTTTTGCAGCGGGTGGGGGGCAGTCCAGATTATCTCACTTTCAAGCACACCCAGGCAACCCTTAATAACCTACTTCAATTACCTGCAACCAATACAAATTTGAAGTAGTCAAGCAAGGGTTTACGAAGGTTAAAGCTGAGACTAACTGGATCTATGCTATTTAATTAATAAACTTGTCAGCTTAGAGTAGAATATTGACCAATCTTTATTTGATAATTGTGATAATAGGATATGCTGCCCATTATACACCATAGGACAGAAAAAGCCGCTGGAAGGAGGAAAGCAGTTGGAGACTACTCAGAATCAGATTTATTATCACTGACATATGACATGACATTTGTTGCTTTGTGGCAGTTTATACTCCGTGGAGCATAAACTCCAGCACTCATTCGTTGAGGCTAATGTGCCTGTACTGTATAACTGTACTTTCTCTACCTCTACTCTTCCATATGTCATAACCAAACTCAAATACAAAGCATGCCAACAACAGACATGCAATTTCAGTGCCAGTATGGAGCAGCCACACAGTTCCTGAAGAATACTCAAAGGACACAATGTGGAGAGGATGAGATGCTCCAATGGATACTTCAAATGTCAAAAAATATACAAAGGAAAAAATACATACATCAAGGAAATAGTGAAGGTAGTGCAGGCATCTAAAAACCACAAAACCTGCATGTTAGAACTTATTCAAAACCACAAGAATACATGGAAACAGTATTGTCATAACGGCACTGCCAGAAAAAAGAGAGAACCATAACCAAAACTGTTAATGAGCCAGAATCTACAATAAAGATCTAGTTTTGATGCGATGGCGAAGGAAGGCACAACTCCAGAATACAAACCCAGCAGATGGAGGAAAGCAGAACCAAGCCTGAGGGGTCTACCTGTTTGCATCCCACACCACAAGATGAATTACATCAACATCGGAGGACCAACTTGTGAAACAGACAACAGAATGCCCTGTCAACACAGGTAGCAAGCGAAGGATAACAATCATCCTAATAAACAGGATTGGTGTTATCTTTGCTTTGACAGCAAATACCTCAGCCTAATTCTTTACATAAAAATGCTACCCCATAGATCAATGGTGCTGGAATACAATTGGCACAGGGTGGAACTCTGAATGCTTAGGATACAAGTGACACAGGTGGAGTTTTATAATTTCCTGGTCAATTTTACTGAGAGAAATTTTGCATTTATTTCCAGACTGAAAACGAATTCAAATTTTCAAAGTGCCACAATGAGGTTTGAAATCACTTTTACTGAACCTCAGTAACACCACCACAGTACCATTATATCCATAAAGTTTGTTCATGACTCACCACTCACACAAGGAAACATTCAACATGCAGTTGATGTTGGTCAACATTTGAAAATAAAAGTAATTTATGTTGGTTTATTTTTGAATACACTTGAGAAAAACACGTTTCCATCAATGACTCTTCCATTTTGTCCATAAGCTCTGTATTCACATTTATGAACATTTCTAGTTTTAGCTAGTCATAGCTGGATATAATACACACATCCAGCAGACTGAAACTACATACTGTTGAGACTGTCTAGGCACTTCGCTAATAAAATTACTGTTAGATTTTACATATTACGATTTGCTGTGCTTGCAGTGACATCTGTAAAGAACTGCATTTAGATATGCTGAACAGGTGTTAGTGTTAAAATAGAATCACGATATGGGATTTCAATATGTGCTGCTGACAGGAATAGGTTTCCCTCCTTTACTTTCAAACTTAGTGATGAAATGCAAAATATTTCAATGTATTTAAGTAAGGACTTCAAAGTAACTGCTTACAGTTCAGTCCTCAATCATTTAACCTCTATGTACAGCAGAACACTGGCTAAAGTATCATGTTGAATGCCCGAGGGACAAAGACATCTTCAACGAGTAATTTTCTCAAAATTCAGAGGGGTGGGGATGGGGGTGGTAGGGCAGAGAAAAACAGGAAAAGCACTTTCCCAAAGTTGCCTGAACTCTTCTGTATCAAACAAAAATTCAGAATCAATTAGACAGTACCACAGGCTCATAGAAACAGACTACGTACCTGCCAGGCCTCCGCATTGCATGGTACAGAGATCACATCTATATATAAAAATAGTCTCCTAATCAGAAGTATTGAAATTGATGGAGACTTGTTCTAAACGTGCTTTTGATCCAATGAGTGGCAAAGGTTGCAACTCTAAGTAGAGATTGAACTAGTGATTGCTGAAAAGTTGACCAAGAGCTGATTTTAATTCTTTCCCCTAAATGCAGGACAAATTAGGGGAAGAATTATAAGTTCATAATGGTCAGAGGCCAGGTGGCTTAGAGAACAACACTTGCCCAGTTCAGAGGTTACCATAAGTCCCACTTTAGAGATGTGAGCAGAGAATTTGGGCTGGTATTCCAGTGCAACATCAAGAAAATGCTACATCTTCAGCAGCACTATCTTTGATAATGACACATTAAACAGAGACCAAGTCTACTCTCTCAAGTGAGCATAAAAGACCCTGGGACACTATTTCAACATCTTGCACCTACATTTATCTCTTAGCACCAAAAACTAAAAAGCTAGTCATTGTCTTATTATCAGCCATATTTCCTACATTACACAACAACCAAGATTCCAAAGTACTTCACTGGCTGCAAAGAACTTTGGGACTTCTTGTGGCACCATGTAGACTACATCTCAGGACTCAAAACCATAACCTTCTGAGTTAAAAATGAAAGCACTATCCACTGAGCCCCAATGGGCAAGGGATAATTGGGCAGTGTAAATACAAAATACTTCTAGTATAAAAGGTATACATGCTCACATAATAGTTAATTCTCAATCTGCTGTTCCATGCACTGGATGCACCTCAATTTTTAGCAAAAGATTGAACAGAGTACGTGATTGCACAGAGGAAACGTATGCACCCTTTAACAAAACAATACCACAACAGAATGGATGTACTTGTCAGAAAAGATTGAACAGGCTCGGACTCTCACACAAAAAGGAGTCAAAGGGTGATCTGATAGAAGCCTTTATAATTGTAAACAGATTGTAGACATTTCCATGAGGGGGACCAAATGAGGAAGACACAAATATAAGAGAATCGCTGATAAATCTACTAAAATCTCTTCACTGAAGATGGTGAGAATATAGAACTTTCTACCGTAGGTACTGACTGGAATAAAGAATTGATGGATGAACATGAGAGAATACAAAAATAAGTAGAAAGGTGATGTGTGAGAAAGAGAAGGCTCATGGGAGGTTTTTCTATATAATGAAGCGTTAATTTTAAGTAACATAAAAAGATGTACAGCAATGTTATAATTTAGTGGTTATAAATTACTCATTAACAGGTACTTGTTTTTGGAATGACGAGTTTAAACATCCTGAGCTAGCATGTTAAAAAAGATTGTTCTTCAACAATTCCCAAATTAAGCCTGCTAATATAAAGATGGCATCACATTAAAATTCACTGGCTGCACTTTACAAGATTTCAGACATGACAGGTGTACAAATACAAGTTCCTTTAAGTTGCCGCTACCTCCTGCTGTGATTCTTAAAGCATGCTGTAAAAGTCAAGTCCTCATTTAGATGTCTGAAGTCCAGTTAAAGACTGATAATATTAACGTTATAAATATTTTATGCACAACAGTAATTAAAAATGTTAAAGTTCTAATTCTAAATAAAGGAATCTTTAAGATGGCTCTTCCACAATCAAGTGGAATTACATTGAATAGAATCCACATATCCAACGTAGCAGAAAATTTGGTAATATTTAGTTAAAGAATGTTTTTAAATAAGACTATAATTGTTCGACCCTCTAACATTCATACACAGTAGTACTTCTGGATTAAAAGGCACAGTCATTTAAAAAAACTATAGAACACCATAGTCATATCAGTCATGAGTAGGAACACTGGAAAAGACAAGGCCACTCAGTCTGTATTTGATAATTGTATTCAGCACTTAACGAGCTATTCTGACCACTGATAGTAATAAACTAGAGTAGCATTTGTAGAATCCACGTGTATCTTCTTGGACCATTTACCTGCAGTAGGGTCAGAATATAAATAAAGATTTTAAAAATTCAACAGAATGTTGCATCAATAATATTAACAAATCTCAGAATAAATTAAGGGACATCAATAAACAAATCCTTCATTCTAAATCAAGTTGCACTACATGTTGACCATACCTGATAAATTTTGTTCAAGAAAAACTTTGTCTTAGTAAAAGTGACAAAAGAAGGTCATCAGAATTCCTATAAGTCCCATCTGAGGGACTTGTAGCTAATTAACGTGTGAATGACCAAAAAAACAGCTACAGAACACTCAGGCTCAGAGTATTCTGCAATTACAATTGAGTGACCTCCAAATACTTCTGAAACTAATGCAGATTACTAAAAACAACTTAGATTTTTTTTAAATGACAGCACTTGAAAGGCACATTTTTGTATCAATGTTGGATAGGAAAATTAGAGCCTTACTCAAAAACATTTCCTAACTGAACATTATCACATTTTCTGCTACAAATTCTGAAAATAACCTGATAAAACATCTATGAAATGAAAATACATCAACTGGTCTTGAACCACATCTAATGATGGCCGAGTTTGGAAAGGCATCAAATCCCACATTAGAAGCGCAGAGAAGCAATGCAACAATGAAGCTCATTACAACCCTTACTACGGGACTAGATCTTAGGTTTCAATGAACTGAAGGTACCATAAGGCTGGAATGTTATAACTAGAATCAGCTTATATTGCACCTGTACCTTCTGCTCTAACCCTCTCCAAACTCAGCCATGATATGTGGTTCAGCAGCTGATGAAATCACTGTTACTCCTGCAACCATATCATTTTGATTTGTAAGCTTCATAAACAATTATTTTGAAGTGTTGATTTAAATAGTGGACAGGAGAAATGGGTATTGAATTATATGGACTAACAGAGGAATTCAGTACATTTTCTTCTAACAGTTGCTCAAGATGAGGCTCATATAACTGAAGGCAAGTTATTAGTGGCCAATGACCAAGTGGTGGCAAAGTGCAAGAGATAATGGACAGGTGCTCAAATTGGCAAGATGTGATCTGTGGGGTCACACACAGATGTGCCATTAAGATGTCTTTATTAGTAATGTGTATATTGAAACATACAGTGAAATGCATCTTTTTGTGTTGAAGGTTCTGGGGGCAGCCTGCAAGCCTCACCACACTTCCGGCTCCAATAGAGCATGACTACAACTTCCCAACCTGTACCTCTTTTTGGAATATGGCAGGAAACTGGAGCACCCAAAGGAAACCCATGCAGACACAAGGGGAGAATGTACAAACTCTTCACAGACAGCGGCCAGAATTGAACCTGGGTCTCTGGCACTGACCTCAAGTATTCAATCTATTTATTAAAGATTTAGACTTGTGGACAGAAGCCACATGCCCAAGCTTCCAATAAGACAAAATGTCAGTGCAGATGAAATAATTAATCTATTAATAACTGTGTAAATGTGTGGAAAACTGGCCAACAGATTTCCAAGTAGGCAAAGATAATTTTATCTACTTTGAACCCAAAAGGGAGAGAAAGGTAAACTTTCTGATAATAGCAGCGATGCTCCAAAGAAACTTAAAATTCCATTTATACAGATTTAAAATAAAAATCATTGGCAGGTGCAGAAAGTAACCAAAGAAAATGTTGGCCTTTATATTGGGAGGATGACAATACAGAAGGATCATAGCTCAAGAAATCCCTGGTGAGAACACACAGAAAACTAGTGAGCATTTTGAGCATACCTTAGGGAGCATATTCCAGCCTTCAAAGGAACGCAGATTTACCAGGAGAATTGCCTGGCCTCCAAAAGTTAAAATTAACAGAAAAGATGGGAGGCAAGAGATGAAGCTGCTGGGGTCCTGACAGATTTTTAAAACTTTGCTAGCTATAACGGAAGTACCATATACATGGAGAACAACCTTATATCCTTATTCAAGGAGGGCAGCACAGATATGTCAGATAATTACAGCCCTGTGAGTCTGTCAGTGGGAGGGTAGTTATTGGAAAAAAATTGGGTCAGGATTAATCTGTACTTGAAAAGGTGGGGATTAATCAAAGATAGCATGGTATTGTTATGGATAGATCCTGTCTGACCAATTTGATTGAATTTATCCAGAGGTGAAAAAAATGTATTGATGAGGGGAATATGGTTAATGTAGTCTACATGGACCTTTGACAAGGCCCTGCACAAGACCAGTCCTGAAGGTTTAAAACCCATGGTATCCAGGGCAAATTAGATCCAAAATTGGCTGGTGATAGGAAGCAGAGGGTGATGATGGACAGTTGTTTTTGTGATTGAAAGAGTATGACCAGTGGTATACAGAAGGATCAGTGCTGGGATCCTTTCTGTTTGTATATTAACAATTTGGATACACATGTGGATGGTATAATTAAGTTTGAAGATGACACAAAAATCAGTCATGTTGACGTGGAGGATAGTCATAGGCTATAGGATGATATTGATCAGTTAGTAAGATGGACAATACAATGACAAATGGAATTTAATCCTGATAAGCGAGAGGATGCTCTTTGGAGGACTAATAAGGGTAGGAAACATTAGTGAATGGTAGGGCCCTAAGTGTACAAATCTAAGGATACCTGAAGGTGATAAGTACACAAGTAGATAAGGTGGTGAAGAAAGCAACAGAATACTTGTTTTCATTAGCTAGGGAACAGAATGTAACAGCAGTCACAAATTAGGTCACAATTGGTGTACTGTGTACAGTTCTGATCACCACACTGTAGGAAGGACAGGATTGCACTGGAGAAAGTGCAGAGGAAATTCAACAGGACGTTGCCTGGGATGAAGTGTTTCAGTTATGAGCCAAGACTGGATAAGCTAGGTTTGATTTTCTTGGAGCAGATAGAGATATACAAAATTACGAGAAGCATGGAAAGGGTAGATGGTAGGAAGCTTTCCTGCAGAACAAAGTTATCTAAAGCTAGAAGGCTTAAGTTTGTGATAAGGGGGCAAGAGATTTAGAAGGGATGTGAGAAAGAACTTCTTCATCAAGGATGCTTTATTATAACATTTAAGTACCTAAAGAAGCATTTGAATTGTCAACATTGGCTAGGAACCAAGTACTGGTAAATGGAATAAGTGTAGATAGGCATTTGTACGTTTGCATGGACATGGTGGGCCAAAGGAGCTGATGCTGAGCCGCATGACTATTGCAAAATCCAGCATGATAGTTGCTGGAACTTAGAACCCCAAGCGGTGGTTTAGTTAAAATTTAAGTTGGGGCAGAGGGCTGCACATGCTGGGAAGTCTTGGACTCAACATACAGTATTTTTTATAATAAATCAGGCCCTTTGGCAATGCAGTCAGGGAACACTTCTCACAGAAGCTAGGAGTCTGGAACTCCCTTCAACAAACGAGCCTACGTAATGGAATCTCAGCCTCTCAAGATGAACGCACACAAGATCAATAAACCTTAAAGACAAATTATTAAGCTGCTTGGCAACCCATTCATCTACAGTTTGCACCACCCACAACACACTGAGGCTTCTTCAGCAGCACCTCTCCAATTCACCGTCATCAGGTAAAAAGGCATGGGAATACCATCAATTCTTGTCACATGCCATCCTGACTTGGAAATGCATTGCTGCTCCTTCATCATTGCTGGGTTAAAGTCCTGGAACTCCTGCCCAACAGCACTGGAGAGTATCTTCACCACATGGACTCAGTGGTTCAAATTAGAGGCTCACCACCAGCTTAATTGGGAAGTAGAAATGGCCAGAGACTGCCAAATCCTATATGAATAAAAAAGCTAGTTCTATTGTTAACTTTAAATTAGACAGCTAGATTTTTATTACACAAAAGAATTCCACAAAGTTGGCTTAACGAATAAAATCATGTTCTCAGTGTGAGAGAATAGGCTAGAGACCTCAAGATCACACTCTCCTCCACCAGCTTCAGCAATTTTGTTTAATTTGCACTTTGACAAATTAGCAAGCAGCAGAAACTCAGCAATTACATAGTACATAAAGAGAAACCAATCAAAATCACAGGAAGGCTTGCTTGCCTTGGACACAAATCATCCAACTTAACTTCTATTTTCCATACAGATGATGCTTCACCTGGTAAATATTTCTAGTACTTTGATATAAAATTTGCAACACAGAAACAGGCATTTCAACCCATTGTCAATGCTTCTGCTCCCCATTATGTCTTAAACTATCAACATATCCTTTCTTTCCCCTGTGGTTATCCAGCTTCCCCTTAAATGCTATTTCCAGCACTCCACATTGTATCATTTCCACATTCCATTCTTTTTTTTGGCCTGGCTGCTCTTGGGTAAACTCTCTTAAATGACCAAGCACTTTTTTTTAATACTGCCAATTTGTACAAACAGACTAATCCTCAAGTAGCTCACATTTCTTACATCTGAAGCCTTATACAGATCTAATTACATTCTGCAGTTTCTCATATCGATGTGCTATTACCACAGCTCTATTTCTAGCTCCTGTCATGTGAACAAACTAGTCTAGATGGCCCATTTCATATAGATTCCTTAGTGAACACGTCTACTTGTTTTCACACTTTTGATAATTGATCCTATCCAGTTTATGAACTATTCACGTCATTCCCATCATCTGATTCATGCTCACCCAATTAATTAAATCTAGAAGTGGTGAATCGTTCTTAAAATGGCTTTTTATACTTGGCCTCAAATAGATTTACACCTTGATCAATTGTCTCAGGCATTCTATTAAATGTAATCACCATATGCCACACCCTCTCTAATTTAAGCACTTTTTTGAAATCCAACAGGTTTTCTGGGTAACATGATGCTTTGTGTAACACCATACTCTTGGCATTATCCTTGGCACTTCTATTAACTCATCTCAATACCAAACTTTGTACTTTCTTTTATTTTAAACAAACTCAGTGGTCTGGGTTTTACCATATCCCATGCATTTCATATGTCTTTTAAAGTAATTGAACACTATCTCAGTATGATAGCATACAATTCCATGTTTCCTAACAGAATAATTTACGCTTAGTATCTTAACACAAGAAAACATCCCAAGATATTTCACATAAGCATAATCAAGAAAAAATGATGCTGGGTCAGAAGAGAGATTAGGATAAATAAGAACCAGTTTGATTCAACATGTGGGTTTCAAATAGACAAATCTCAAAGAGAAGGAGAGAGGCAAGGAGGTGTAGGGCATGAATTCCAGAGGTTAGGGACTTAACAATGGAAAGCATCATGACCAATGAAAGAATTGGGGGGAGAGGGGGGAGTAGAAATTGTGGATGCTAGAACTGGAATAATGTAGGGTTCTTGGAGAATTCTGGATTATAGGGTTGAGTAAGGCCAATGCCAAGGAGGGACTTTAAAAAAACTCTATTTATTCAGTTCTCATTTGTTTGGAAATATATAAAACTCCAGTGCTGTTCATTGCTTAAGATTTATCCAAAATGATTATGATTACATTTTTATTTAAGACCAGCTTACTCTGCAAAGCTTTTCTCTCTACCACCACCTCTCCTGACAACATCACTTCCCACTGAGCAATTTCATAGACGTACATAGATGTACAGTCAGGTAGCTTATCCAAACAGCTACCATGGAAATGATTCCTATCTGATCTCACAAGTTATTCAACTGAGATAACATTTACAATCCACTAGATTGCAGTGGAAATTACTGGAGAGCACAGGTCATCTGTGGGTTATGAGCACCCAACTTACGGACACCCTTATATAGGAATGAGCTCCCATATTAATTCAAAAGCCTGACTATGTACATGTTCCTTCCTATGAATGGCAGAACTAGTTTCCTCTCTCTTTTTTAGTAGTTGCTCTTTCTTATCAGTTTTATGTGCTTTTGAAATCATTCATAACAATACTGTGGAGGTATTGTAAAGTGATTTTTGCACATTTTCTGACTTATGGACAAAATTGACTCATGGACGTCTGTAAAAATGGAACTTGTTTGTTACCCAGGGATGGCCTGTGATCAGGAAGAATTGCAGCTGATTTTCCCTTGCCTGGTGCAGCATTCACTACGTATTGCAGCTCTCCTACTAATGACCTGGTTAAGACTGAAATTGTGCAGAAGCTGGAAATCCATATGGGTCAGTTACACACACTTCAATCGACTGAGAAAGATAGGTTGGTTAATGAGCATCTTAATGAAAGAAGGATATAGGTAAGGAATTATGAGCTTAGGATAAAAGTAGCAGAAGAGAAAGCAAAATGATACAGTGAGAATATTTAGGGTATGCACAAAAGCTTGATATTTTGAGCTCAGATAATGTTTGTAATAGGCCAGAAAGATTAAACATAGCAGGGAGGAGGCAGAGGACAACAAAGATGAGAATTTTGAAACAGGTTGCTTAACCAAGAGGCAGTGTAGGTCAAGTACAGTGATCACAATGCAAGTTAGGATATGGGCAGCTGAATTGTATTACTTCACATCTAAAGTAGGCAAGGGAGTACTCCCCCTACCCAACAGGAGCAGTGGAATAGTCTAAAAGGCAAGGGGAGGTTATCAGCAGCAGAACTGAAGCAAGACCAAAGATAGGCAATATTACAGAGGAGATTTATTGATACAATGGATATGTAGTTCAAAACTCATCAGGGTCAACACAACACAAAGCTGCCAACACTCTGGTTCAGTTTCAGGCAGTTGCCACAGAGGGATGAATTAGTGGCTCCATTATAGCACTTTCTGTAACCTCAGGTCATCCCTTCCACTTTATAGTTACTGTTGGAGGAAAAAATCAACTGTTAGTTTACACACAGCAAGATCTCACATACAGCAATATCATAAAGATCAGATAATTTTTTGCATTGTTGGTCAGGGAATAAATATTGCCCAACACTGGGTACAACTCCTCCACTTGTTTATAATAGCAAAACAGGGTCAACAAGGAGAGTAGACAGGCTCTTTTGACATCCCAACCAAAAGGTGGCGCTTACATCAGAAGAGCACTCAACAGCCCTGGAAAGTTGGCCTAGAATTTTTGCGCTTTAAGTCTTAAAGCTTTAAAAGTGAGATTGAATCCACAACATTCTGACTCTGAGACAACAGGACCTACCAATGAGCTACAGGTGGTAGAATGTTGTCAATGCAATTAGTTGATACACACACATTAAATGTTATATTCATTCAATTTAAATACAAATTACCAATACACAGAATTTTACTAATCCCTTAAGGTAAAAAAAACCTTCCATTTATATTGCCTGTTGCACAACCTCAAACTTCCCAGTGTTTAAGCCAATAAGTTTCTCAAACTCTACTTTTGCTTTTATAGAGTAGTTACTTAAAAAAGCAGAAATAGATTGATTCTAGTTTGAATCTCTTTTGAGGGCATTTTTTGCAACTTCATGGAACAGCAACAAATGCCAGATTGCACTTTAAAAAAACCTTTTTTTGGACGCTTTTGTGCAATATTCTTTATTCCTCCCAATTTGCTACTGATTGACATCCGATTCTGTTGTAATTTGGGGTCATAAAATGATACACAAGTAGCCCGAGGCTTCACATAAGAGACATTCTAAAATGTTAAATAATTACAAGTTAGTGAATACGTTCTTTACTCCCATGAGCTTCCAACGAACATAAGTAGATGGACAAACATTTACGTATCATAAATACATTCCCATTCAGTTACTCAAAATTCGAAAAAAATAATAAACGTTACAATAAACTTCAAGCCTGTCGACGTACATCGGTAGAAACAACAGATGAAAAGTGTTCAGCCCAAACTAAGCAGATTTGGCCAATTATTGGGAGTCCTTCGGGGCCCATTAAACAAAAACCTATGGTAAAGGAAGGCGACGTTGCTGCTCGGGGCTTGGTGTGGAAGGAGGGCCGTGAAGGCAGCGCCCGGAGTCACGGCAGGGAGAGGCCGGGGGCCGCACAGGCAGAGGCGGCCGCGGCCCGAGGCCTCAACTCCGACAACTTGACTGAAAACTCAGCACGCAACTGCCGCCACTAACGACAGGCCGGGCCCGCTCGCCCACTCACCCCTTCATGGTGCGCGGGCGCTCGTCCGTCTTCACCCGTTAACTGAGCGGGGCAGGGGATGAAGGTAATCGCCCGACTCCTCAACCTCTAACACATGCCACTCGCCGCGCTCCCTCCGCTCCGCGCCGCGCCACCCACTCTCACCTCCGACCTCTCACCCCACCTCCGGGCCAACGCTCCACTCACATCTCACCGAATGAGACGCGAGTCTGGCCGAACGCAACCCGAGCGTTCCCGAGTTCTTCCGAACGGAATGCCAACCTTCCCGAGTCCAGCCGAACCGTACCCGAGACTTCCCGGAAAAATCCGAATGCAACCGAGTCCGCGCGAAACAAATCCGAACCCAAGTCACGACTTGAAATGTTAACTTAGTTTCTGTCTCTACAAGTGCTGCCTGACCTGCTAAATATTTCCAGCGTGTCCTATTTTATTTCAGATTTCCAGGATCTGCAGTGATTTACTCAAATCAAAACTACCGCGGTTCGAGCTCGGTCGGACGGAGTCAAGCGTCTCGCCGACTCCAAGCGACCCGGCCCGAGTCGAGCCGAACCCGGCAAATCGCTCAGAAATTATGATTCGCAACAGACTGCCGACAGTTTTCATCTTTATTTATGTTTATTTCCTTTTATATGTCTCTTAAACTGGCTTCTATGTACATACAGGTTAAAAGAGGGCAAATAATGACAGTCTCTATGACCTTTTAACACTCTCCTGCGTTATATTTTGCCCATCTTCACATAGAGGTGGAGATTCAGCAATTCCGGATGAACGTTCGATATGTTTATGTTATTTGGTGTCATTATTTACAGAGATTTCAAGGAAAAACGATTATCACGTGACTAAAATTACTTCCCCCCCATTTCTCTTAATAGAAAATGAATATGATCAACAGCTCTAAACGTCTCGCCTCGAAAAATACCCAAATATTTAAAATAATCTGTAATTACAATGATGGTTTTTAGAATTCGGAATGGTAGAAGCGTCAGTTGACGTCACCCACCCGTCAAGCAGCTGCATCCTAAATATTTTTTCTTTTTAAAAAAAACTGAGTGATTATTTTACCATTTCCTTCCACTTTCGGGTCTTAATCTCCACTAGGAATTAAAAAATATAAATGAATTGTGAGTGAGTAGTGTGATCTATTGTCCCGCCTCCTGCAGTGTGGCCGTGTGCGCAGGCGCGGCGGCTGGTCAGCTGACTGTCAACCGACTGCAGGAGCTCGAGCGGTGGCGGTGAGGCGCAGGTAACGGGCGGCCCGGGGCCCGGGGTGTGGCTCCTCCGGGCAGGGCAGCCCGGGGTCGGTGTCGGTGTACGGTTCCTCCCGGCCGGTCGGTCCGGGGTCGGTGTAGAGTGTGTGGCTCCTCCCGGCCGGTCCGGGTCCGGTATGCGGCTTCTCCAGGCAGGGCAGCGACCCCTCGGGAACGGCTTGGGGGTAGTTTAACTGACTGACTGATTTTGACTCATTGGGCCATTGACCTCGGGCTGTAGCTTGGAGCGGAACCGGGGAGGTCTGCAGTGAGGTGGGAGGCAGTAAGCTCGGGAGGGAGGGAGAAGAAAGGAGAGGGCAATGAGCCTGGGGCTGGTGGACGGAGGGAGGAGGGAGGTTCCATGAATATTACCTCGTTATTTCTCTTCTTGCACTGTTTATTTCTGTAATTCTATAGTAATTTTATGTCTTTGCATTGTACTGCTGCCGCAAAACAACAAATTCCACGTCATATATCAGTGATAATAAATCTGATTCCGATGGGGTTGGTGGATGTGGGAGAAGACAGCTTCCTTCCCTTAGCACCAAGCTGGATTTAAATCTCTCCCCGCTAGCCTGATTACATTCTGCTTTACCTCCACATATTCGGAGACTATTATCTTTTCCCTGCCCTCTTCCTTCCTTCCCCCTCCCCATTTCCCCTACTTTTACAATCTGCCTTGCCCTCTGCTTTTTCAAGGATTTGCATGTTTTGTGTAGTGGCAGTTGAATTGGCTGTAGAGGTGCTGCATCATCGGTTGTCCATCAATCATCTGGGGAAAGTAGGGAGGGTGAGAGGGAAGAGCCAAGCTGTGCCTTGTACCAGTTTTAGGAAATGAAACAGTAGTTTCACAACTAATGTGGAAGGATTTAATGCACTGGCCAATCATTGTGTGCTGAATATTGGCATTGGTTTATGATTGTCACATACCAAGGCAGAGTGAAAAGGTTTTTGTTTGCATGTCATGCAGGCAGATCATTCCATACATAAATACATCAAGGTAGTAAAAAGGAGAACTACTGGAAATTATGTACTGATAACTTTTCATTTTGAGATTAATGTCAAAATGGGAAACGAGGAAGGAAATGTAATCAAGATTTCTGAGAGAGTCTCTGGGCTAGAGTGGTTGCTGGTCACAAATCTGTTCTCTGTGATGGAGAAGTTAAGGAATGGAAGAGTCATAGATCAATCAAGTAAGTTTCTTGTTAGGAGATTGATGTTTAACAGAAGAAGAATTATTATAATTTGGTGTTAGTGAGGTTGCACTTGAAGTACTGTGTGCCGTTTTGGTTCCCTTTTATTTAAGAAGGGATAAATTAGTTATGGAAGCGGTTCAAAAGAGATTCACTATCTAATTCACAGACTGAGTAGGTTATTTTATGAACCGCTTTTAAAAACAAGCAGAAAGTAATCAGGCATTTGGGGAAAGTTAGAAATCGAACTTGGTTCTGAGCGGTGATCTTAGGATCTTGTATGTTTCAGTGAGAGGACATGACATGGTGGATATTGAGATGTTTCTGTTAGTGGAAGAGTTGTACAGCACAAAAAAACAATATTTTGGCCCAATTAGTCCATAGTTGCCTATCTTAGCTAGTCCCATTTGCTTGCTTTAGGCCCATATCATCTCAACCTTTGCTATCCATGTACCTGTGTGTTAAATGTTGTAATTGTAACCTCAACCACTCTCTCTGGCAGCTTGTTCCACGTACCCACCAACCTCTCTATGGATTTAAAAAAAAAAGTTGTCCCTTGGGTCCCCTTTAAATCTTCCCCCCCTCACCTTAAATCTGTACCCTCCAGTTTTAGATTCCTTTCCCTTTTGGTGGGGGGGGGAGAAGAGAGGGGAGAAGACTCCGTCCATCTACTTTATCTATGCTCCTCAAGATTTTATAGACCTCTGTAAGGTCACCCCTTGGCCTCCTACACTCCAGGCAAAAAAAGCCCTAGCATATCTAGTCTCTCCTTGTAACTGAAGCCCTCCAGAAGAGCCTTGAACAAGGGGACGCAGTTGCAAGATAAGGGGACAGTCATTTAAAATTGAAATGCATAAGAATTTTTTCTCAGAATGGTGAATCTCTTGAATTCCCTACTGTATAGGGTTGTGGAGTCTATGTCACTGGAAGCATTTAAAGAGGAGGTAAATTGATTTGTGAGTGATCAATGAATCAGGGATCATGAGAAATAATAACACGAGGAGATGAGGTTTGGGGTAGATCAGCTATGATCATATTGAATAGTTGGGTAGACTTGAGAGACCAGGTGGCCTACTATTACTTTCTTGTGTTGCTCTGCACATTGAGTGGATAACAAGTTTGCCCAGATGAAGGATGACTGGTTGTTCCTCTGTTCAAGGAAGAAGTCAAGGGACAGTGTTAAGTCACTTATAAAGCTATTTTCTGTTAGAGGGAGTGAAACTTTTAAAGAATTGATGTGTTTCAAGAATTAGCTGGAATTATACACCGGTGTTAAGTGAATCTGAGACTTCACATGTATATAAACCAAGAATCAAAGTTCCAGAAGGACCTGAGAAAGATTCCAGCTTACTGTACAACAAAACAGTGGGAACTAATTGTATAAAAATAGTACATTGCTTTAAAATGTTTTGAATTACAATCATAGGCCTTCAATCATTTCTCTCTAATTGCACATTGAGAGAGAAGTTGAGGTGTTCTTTGGAAGTTTGAGGAGACTTAATTAAGATTTCAAATTTTTGTTAGATTCAATAAAGAAGAACCATTTACAATCAGAGATGAGTCAGTAAGCATAAGATATAGATTGAAGGTGATCGACAATAATGAGACAACGTAAGGAAATGTTTGTTTTATGCAATATATTGTGAATCTACTGCAGATGTTTGAATCATTAGTTATGATCTGAATAGCTGTGTTCTTAGCTGGTCAGCTACAATATGCTTGTGAAATACCACAATAGTATTATGGAAAAAAATGCATTTTGTTCTGTCCATTGTCAGAAGATAGCACCTGGATGAAATTACCATTTTGCTGCCCATGAGTTCTTCACCATAGGATGAATTAACCTGGCTTCTGGTGTATGGTGTGTACATTTTCAGTGAGCAGTGTTCTTTTACTTCTCAATTTCTTCCATTGCCACCCTCTCACTGGAATGCTTTATTGGGTATGTAGGTGTAGAGACTGATACTGCAGTGACCTACATGATATTATGAGTACAAATCCAGCTATGGCAAATTGCAAAACTAAATTCAATTGATATGTTGGATAGGAATGAAAGAAGTATGATTTTGCATTGATGTGCAAATTCAACAGATTCATTAACTTCTTTCAAAGTCAGGAATTTGCCACCAAGTTGGTCTGGCCTAAAGCCCACATAGCTTAGCTTGATGTTCTCCACAATGCCTTGCCATGCTATTCATGTATAAAGCCACCTATTACTGCCTTGGAGTGTATGGCTGGGAAGTAAATGTTGTTTTTCCTTTAAACATTCCTTATTGACATCTAGTAACTAGATAACCGACAACTTGGAAGTCCTCCAGAATTTTTGCATTCAGCTATTCTTAAAGTGAGCATAGGTGGTAGGTGTTTAAAAAGTTATTTGACAAGTTTTTTGGGATGTGGAAACCAAATATAGCCAAATGTTTCTTGTCATAATCCAGTGTCCTTGTATACATCTGAAAAATGTCACGGGATACGCCCATGGCAGCAGTGGAACTCAGCCCATGTATTTTTACTCCAACCTTGAGTCTTGATGTTTGAAGTTTCGTTCACGATGAGACAAAAGAAATTGCATCCAAAATTGCAGTTTTATTACCTGGTGACAAGAATATGTATTGTCACCAATTTCATTAGAGTATATCCGAATTGATATATTCTAGCTGAACCAAAGTAATGGCAAACCTACTTTGTTTTAAAATGCAAGTTTTTAAATTCATTCAACTATGATTCATGCACATCAGGCAAAATATGTGTAAATAATTGTAATGGGGTAGCTTTATTTTTTTAATTTGACCTACTTTGCAAGAAATTGGCCCCACTATATACACTTGCATGTCATTTTGTCACAATATTGAGCAAAGAGCAAGGTCACAGAGAACCCAAATGCGGCACACTGGTACAAGACTGGAGTCAGGATACTTCCTCAGGACCAAACTCGGGCAGCAACTGGAAGGAATCTTGCCTCTGAGATCTGAGGAGGAATCCTAACACGAACTGGATATTCACAGAACACAGGACTGCTCCTGCTCTAGAGTAGATCACTCTAAGCAGTCAGGAGCCAAAGGTTGACCAATACTCTGGCAACTAGTGCCAGAGAAACCCAGGTACTTATGCTAGGCCCTGATAGGGCTCAGGTGTGTGTCATCATGAAATCCATGTGCTGTACAACAAGGCATCTAAGGAGCCAAATCGAGGGCCAGTACTCAGAATCTTGACACATTTGGTCCCAAACTTGCCACATCCAAATCAATACAGCTGGGTTTTTTTGGTTAAAACAAGCCAGGAATTCCTTAAGCCTTGAGCAATGTAATTGGGTGATGTTGTAGGGTCAGAGCAAGTTCTGCCCACAAAACTCTGCTAGCAAGCCACCTTCTTTGGCTTTGCTATCTGTCAAAGCCATTCTCAGCAACAGCTAACATTTAGAAGTTAAATAAATTATTTAAATTTAAAAAAAACTTTAAAGTTAAAGCCATCATAGATAATTTAACATACAAGTTACCTTATTTTTCTCTCGTAGCCATACAATTGTCATCCAGTGAACGGACTTGCAGATTCTGCGCCTTGTATAACTCAGGCCAGGATCTGCGAGCAGATTCCCCAATGTAAGTGCTGAGCAACCATCTGTTTCATCATAAGATCTCCATGAAGAATCCAACAGCAGACCGCAGCCAGGAAATAAATGTCAGATCCTGGCCAGGAACAGAGGCTTTCCACATTTATACTTAGTGAGATTTGCTGTGCAGGTTAAAAAGTTTAAGCAATTCACCCATAATAAGCAGCAGTGATCACAATGAAAAGAATATTGCTATGTTATATTTTGCAAAATCAAAGTGCAAATCAGCACATAATCTACAGGGCTGTTTGCCCTTGTTTTCAAACATGGCTGCAGTTTTATATCTGATCTGTGCAGTCTTTTCCAGCAGTTAGACCAATTGTCTTGCTTTGCCATCTTTTGATCTGTATTGCCCTACCCTCCTGCATTCTGTCCAATTACAAAACTAATCACTATCATATGTTTTGCTCCCTATACTATTACATTACTATTTAGTAATTTAATGTGACAGTATAGGGATCTATGCTGAACAGCAAGACGTTTAATGACAAAATAAACAAAAAAATTATACAGCTCCTGCAATCTAAAATAGTTGTAGACATCAAGATCATAAAAAAAGAATTGAGGGCAAATGGATTACTATTTACATAGTAATGTAATGTAATCCATTTGCCCTTAATTCATTTTTGTGATCTTGATGTCTACAACTATTTTAGATTGCAGGAGCTGTATAATTTTCTTGTTTATTTTCGTCATTAAATGTCTTGCTGTTCAGAAGCTTGCAAGCTAGCATTTTTTGGTATGACAGGTCTTCTTGAATCAGATTTCCCACTAGCAGAATGTCACTAACCTTGCGCAAGCCCCAATAGAGAAAAAGCAATTTATTGCCTCACTGACTTGCATGCAGCATCTACCATAGTTCTATGTAATGGGTCATTTCAAAGCTAGTCCTTTCAAGATTTTTATCAAACTTAATTAGTCTTTTGTGTCTATTTTACATAAAAGCAAAAAGTTGTCATTATACTGAGTTGGTATACATGAACAAGTATTATGGTCCAACTTGTGTTTTAAAAATAAACTACATATTGCAATTAAATTTACATTGAAAATCTTGAGCACATTTGATTGTGTGTATAAATATTCAACACCAGGATACTTAACTAACATTGTTATTAAGTAACTTTGTCAACTTAGAATTGGACTTTCCACTGAACTTTTTTTGTATATTAGGCATGTTAACTGTGCTGTTTAGATGTTACTTTTCAGTAAACTTGAGTTTGAGAAATGAAGATTAATATTTTACTACCTTCCATTCAGCAAACAAGTAGTTCCTTAAAAATGTGGATAGTAAATTTTTTAAAACATCTGTGGTTACTGTGTGGGGAATGAGATATCCCAGCATAGGTCCCTGAAACTTGTAATCATTTCAGACGCACTGAATGCATGACAGCCGAGCAATCTACTTGCATAAAAAGATGGTTCAAATATAATAACTTGGAGGGAAAAGTGTCTTTTTGTTCACTCCCTTCCCAATATGCCAATCCAAAACAAAACTTGCATTTAACCTTGCTGTTCCTGGCTTCAGTAAAATTGTGCCTTGGGCAAAACTATCCTGCTGTGACTGCAATTGACAACCAAAGTGGAAAGAAATTAGGCTTTTGCTAATTGGATATGCACTATGAGCAGGAGCAAAAAAAAAGTATAACTTCTAGTGCTGCGTTAGCTCACTCCTTGCTTTTTTTTTGTCCGATGGCTGTCTAGTTTGGTTAACCAGTGATTAGAGGTATTTTACTAATTGTCTATTTAACATTGTCCTTTTAATCTTTATCATTTATTGTACTGAGTGAGGGGGTGAAGTACAAATTGGATCATCCAACTAAAGTTATAACAATACATTTGGTTGCTGTGAGGTAGCTTGAATAAGAATTAATGAATTGGTTTTCTAATGGGAAACTTGATGACATTCATAATTTGGAAACTGAAACTAGTAAGCTCCCAGGAGATTCTGAACCTTCTGTTTGGAACCTTAATAGAGGTGTTGGAAAGTAGTGTTTCACATATGGAAACGCCAGGTGCTGGAACCTGGAGCAATGCACAAAATAGTGAAGGAACTCAACAAGCAGCATTATGGAGGGAAATTGACAGTTGATGTTTTGGGTCAAGACCCTTCAACTGGACTGAAAGATAAAGGGGATGTAGCCAGTATAAAAAAAGGTGGAGGGAAGGGATGGAGCAAGAGCTAACTCAGAGGCCAGGAAATGGAGCTGGAAGTTACATAGGCCAAGATAGTGTTGGAGACAAGTACCCAGGAAGGAGAAGTGACTGTATTAGTGAGTTTGGGTGAGAATGTCATCAAACAGCAGGAGAGCAACAAATCGCAGGGCGAGGAGTGAGAGAGGGCCTCTCAGAACTCCCATCAAAGAGAAGAGGAAAATTTTTTCCAAGTGGGCATACCTTGAAGATACTTTGCAATAGAGTAGCAAAATGGATAAACAAATTGCTGCAGATGCTGGCATTTCAAGCAACACATGTTCCACATGTTGTTGATACACCTTTAAGAAAACTGATTTGAAAGTAAATGATAGACTGAAATTCTCAGTGAGAGTTTGGTCATGTGGAAACTCCATAGTTGCCCTAATTTGAGTTGAAATCATACATATTATCTAGCTATTGAACATGCATTTTGTTGAACATGTAATTATGCAAATGCGAGAGTGACGATGCATCAGTGTTAGTATTGATCAAATCTTAATATGTGTTGGTAACTTGGGAAAAGTGAGGTCTTTTTCTTCCTTTTGCTCACTCTTTGGAAAAATTCACCATTGTAGTTGGTCAAATCAGCCAGTGAATGTGGGTGAAGGGGTCTCGGTCTACATTGGGACATGGCATCAAATGATCCAGTTTACAGGATGAACAAGGAGAGGGAGAGACCTTTGTTTTTAATTGTGTTCATTCTTGTAAAACAAAGTTGTGTATAATTTGTTTTTCTTGTGAATGCTACTTGTATGATATGTGCCTGTGATGCTGCTGCAAGTAAGTTTTCAATTGCACCTGTGCGCATATGTACTTGTGCATATAACAATAAACTTGACTTTGATAACCTGAAGTGTATTTAGAAATTAAGTATGGAGGTGAAAAAGGCATGGATGATGGTAGATCAGGGGATATCAGTTTGGATGTGAATACTGATATTTTATTGCCAAGGGATGATTGTGTATGATAAATTGGAGATGGCCAAAGATAGAATCTTAGGCCCAGAGGGATAAGAAGCTATTGCAAGGGATTATTCAGCTACAACTAGATAAATGACAGATGCTGGC
>JAUZTB010000011.1:85316871-85328906 GCA_034780895.1 Rhynchobatus australiae
GGGATGCATCAGGTAGCACAACAAGGCCATTCAGTTCGTCAGCCATAACCTGGCCCTTTCATCAAATCAGCTCACTTTCACCCTGATGAAGTCAGTATCAAACTGGTCCTATATATATACAATTAATAAGAAAAATCAATTCTGATTGTGTGATCATGAAACAAAGACAATTTTCCCCTGTGCAGTGTCATCAACACAATGGAGTCCTGGTGAGCCTATAACATTTTTTGCAAATTTGGTATTAACTTAACTTCATTATCTCATTCAAAGAATCAAAATATTTCCTAAATTGATACAAAAAACAATAAATATTGATTTCCTTTATTATATTAATATGCTAATTTAATATTTCTCATGAAATTTGGTGCTGATCAATTTTTTTTGCTTTTTTATAAATACTGTAACGTTAATATTTGCTCTGCTGTACTAAGTGCAAATAATTCCTGGTGAACCCATTAAATAGTTCTTTTAAAGAATCCTCATGACTCAGGAAATTAGGGACCAAAATGGCCAGTTTGCAAATTTTATTATTGCTGCATATTTGCATGTTTTTTTTAAATGTAATCATTTTTTAAATTGCTTAAAGTTACCCACTCAACACAAAAGTCGGTGGATTTCCATAATAAAGCATTGTCTCCAAATACAAGTGTTCACATAGGTGAGGCACTGATTGGCACAGATGAGAAATTTTGAGCTCTGTTATACACTGAACCTCAGCTGAATTAAGAATGATTGAATTGGATCAGGCCTTTATTCACTGGAGTTTGGAATAATGAGAGGTGATCCCATTGGAGTGTGTGAGATTCAGACATGGATTGATAGGAAAGATGTTTCCTCTGGTTTATTAACTTTCTGGGATCCAAGCGTTGCTGAAAAGGCCAGCATTTATTTCTCATCCCTAACTGTCCTTGAGAAGGTGGTTGGGAGCTACTTTCTTGAATTGCTGTAGTCCTTGTGATGAAGATACCTCCAATGCAGTTGGATGGGATGTTTCCAGATTTAGACCCAGTGTTGACGAAGGAACATCATTACATTTCAAAGTGAGGATCCCATGTATTAGCTGCATTGGATGCCCTATTCCTACTCCTACTTGTTCTTTTTTTGTGGAAATACTGGAATTGGTTGCACTTGCTCTGAACTAGGATAGAACAAAAATCGTCCAACATGAGTGGATACAGGTATTCTCAATACATTAAAGAAGTGTCTGTGAATTGCCAAGACTAAGGATCAAATCCTGGTAACTAGGATTGGTAGAGATGGAAACACAAGAGACTGCAGGTGCTAGAATCTGAAGCGATAAACAATCTGCTGGAGGAACTCAGCAGGTCGAGCAGCATCTGTGGGAGGAAAGGAATTGTCGATGTTTCTGGTCCTGATGCAGGGTTTCGATCCGAAATGTCAACAATTTCCTCTCCTCCCACAGTGTTAAATTGGTAAATTGTAAATTGGTTTATTATTGTCACATGTACTGAGGTACTATGAAAAACTTTGTTTGGCATGCCATCCATACAGATCAATTCATTATAACAGTGCATTGAATTAGTACAATGGTAAACAATAACAGAATGCAGAATGAAGTGTTACAGTTACAAAGAAAGTGCAGTACAGGTAAACAATAAGGTGCAAGGGCACAACAAGGTAGATTGTGAGGTCAAGAGTCCATCTTATCATACTAGCGGACCATTCAATAGTCTTATAACGGTAAAATAAGATGGACTCTTGACCTCACAATCTACCTCGATACTGCTCGACCCACTGAGTTCCTCCAGCAGATTAGTTGTTGCATTTGTAGAGATGGGTGATTATGATTGGCACGGACGTGGTGGGATGAAGGGTCTGTTTCTGTGTGTATGACTCAATGTCTTTCTGAGTTGCTCATTTCTGGGTTGATCATGAGTGGCTGGTGGCGGATGTACCAAATGGCACAGGTATCTCCAAGGTGAGAAACCACTCCACATTGACTAAACAAATACCATTCAGGTCAGCTACTGTCAGCTGACATGTCTCAGACACAGCTGTCTTTGACTGGTGTTAAATCTGGCAGCTCGGGAGTTGGGACTCCCCCTTCTCCACACTTCCACTTCGCGGACTTCAATGGATGGAAATATGGCAAAGTTTTAAAATTCAACATTGCCCATCTTGTGAAATCATTTCAACTCTTGATCTTGCTTTCATTCTACACATCAAAATCTCTGTTTAGCATTAAACATAATTTAAATAAAGTAACAATTGGAAATAGATGTGCATAAATAATGTAGTAGAAGTCCCAGGGTACACTCAGCAAAAGTTGTGACCATTGCTCACCCAGACTTTGAGACTATTAGTCAACATATTGCTTTGACATTTCAATCCTGTTACATGTTACAACAGAATTCTTAAATCAAATGAATCACGTCCTGCATCGAAACGAGTGCAATGTTTTATGTTCACTATTTTCTGAAGTCCCTGGAATCTCATTGAAACATTTAAAATTCTAACAGGCCTTGACAGGATAGATGTCGGGGTTGTTGATGTTTCCACAGGTTGGGTCATCAGAACCAGTGGCCACAATCTTAAAATAAGGGGTCAGCCATTCAGGACAGAGATCAGAAGAAATTTCATCAGCCAGGGGTTCATGGATCTTTGGAATGTTCCACCCATGTGGGCTGTGGGTGACGTCCTGCACCAGTGACCACCCCAGTGACCATCCCACACCAGTGATGTCCCATGCATCTGACCATTCCCTATCACTGACTATCCCACACTACTAACCATCCCACACCAGTGACCACACCACTGACTGTCCCACACCACTGACCATCCCACTGACTCTCCCACACCAGAGACAGTTCCACACTAGTGACCATCCCGTATCGCTGACCATTCCACACTGGTGCCGTCCCAAATGTTTCCTGGTATATGGCTTCTGGCAGCATTGGGTTAAAATGTCCGTTCAAGCTTCCTGCTTTATCTTTATATTGTATCTTATTCATGGTTCCTGGTACCAGTAGGTTTATTGTTGACTCCTATATCTGTTCAGGCCTAACTCATACTTCTCCTGGATTTATAATGCGACACAGTTAATGGTTGCATTTTGTAGATTATGATGATATGTGAGCTGGTGCAACAGGAAATGTGAATTGAATTGGAAATGAAACCCCCAAATTACTGCAGAAGAACCATTGTCGATGGAGAAACTGGGTCATTATTTTGCTGGGAGAGTGGTTGCAAGCACTGTCCGTAATCTCTCTGTAAGTAGCTTAATTTCTCCGCACGTACCAGTTGTTACAGGAATGCAGTATGATTTTGTTCCCTTCTATTCACTGATTAACAGCAAACATGTCATTGTCACAGAGTCAAACACGGAAACAGGCCCTTCAGCCCAACTGGTCCATGTTAACCAAGATCTGCATCCAAGCCAGTCCCACTTTTCCTGTGTTTGGCCCATATCTCTCTAAACCTTTCTGATCCATGTACCTGTCCAATTGTCTTTTAAAAACTGTTGCTGTACCTGCCTCAACCACTTCCTCTGGCAGCTCATTCTAGATATATACCACCCTCTGTGTAAAACAAAAAGTTTCCCTAAAGTTCCTATTAAATATTTCCCCTCTCACCCTGAACCTATGCCCTCTAGTTCTTGATTCCCTACCCCTAGAAAACAGGCTGTGCACATTCACTCTGTATGTACTCATGATCTTATACACCTCTATAAGATCACCTTTCGGTCTCCTAAGCTTTAAGGAAAAAAGTCCTAGCCTGTCCACCTCTCCCTATAACTCGGCCTATAACAGCCTATAGCTTGGTCTATTGCTCCAGTTTTGTATTCTGCGTTATTATTTGTTGTAATCGCACACCTTCAAAGTCTGTGATTCCTGGTGTAAGAATCTGTGATCAGATTATGAAGGACAGAATGAGAGCTCTGTAACCCTGCAGGAGAATCCAGACCTCCCAAGAATTCTGTGGAGGGAATGGAGTCCAATTCACCCAATCCTGTGAGATTTGGCACTGGAATCATCTGAAACTGATATTGTACAGGCTGCAGTGCCCTCCCTGCCATGTTCTTCACTTTGATCTCTTTACCACTTACCACTTTGCACAAAACCTGATTGAGCCAGAATTGCAGTCAAACAGACCACAGTTTTTTCCATCGTATCCTACAGGTCAGGACACAGTGGACAAGCTTGTTGATCAAGCAACCACTCCTCTGTTAATGTTGGAGTGGCTACACAATAGCAAAAGAGTGTGATTGGCATAAAACAATTAAAAATTCAGATGAAAATTAAAAGAAGATGCAAGTGGAACATGCTGGAATGACGAGATTATAAGCAGTGCACCACCTTTGCACCTTAGCCACCACCTCATTCCATCACTGGTGCACCATGACTGCAGTGTGTACTTGCCCCAAAATCCACTGCAATTACTGGCCCAAGCTAGTCCAGCAGCATCTCCCAAACCCATGACCTCTAATATCAAGAACAATAAGGGTAGCTGGTATACCGTACTCCACCCCTACAGGTTTCCCACACACCATCCTGATTTGGAAATATCACCATTGATTCATCATAGAATATAAAGAGATACAGTACAAACAAGCCCTTCAAACCATTGGGTCCATGCCAACCATCAACCACAAACCACCAATTTACATTAATCCTATATTAATCCTTTCATTTGCCCCACATCACCATCAGTTGTCCCAGATATACCACTCACTTACACACAAGTAGCAATTTACAAAGACCAATAACTCTACCATTGCTGGGTCTAACTCCTAGTGTCACTATCTAGCAGCACTTCATCTGAAAGAATGCAGTAGTTCAAGTAGGCAGCTCATCACCAGCTTCTTAAAGGCAATAAGGGATGGGCAACAAATGCTGGCCTTTCTGGCTATGTCCACGTCCTGAGAATAAATGAGGAAAATCATGACAGACTGTGGCTCGGGCTCTCAAATCTGGGAGTCAGATGGGTGAACTAAAAAAACAAGGCTGCTTGGACTTCCATGTGGGGGAACCAAAACCAGTGGCAATAACAATCAGGCAGACAGTAAGTAATCCAATAGGAATTAGGGAGAAGGTGTTCCCCTGGTGAGTGGTGGAGGTGAAGAACAGAGTCAGGTTTAAGGGGAAGCTGGATAAACATCTGATGGAGTGAGGAACATAAGAATATGGTGATGCAGAAGAGGGAGAGGAGAGGAAGGTAGGAAGAGGTTTGTGTGGAGCGGGAACATCAGTTTGGAGCAGTTGTGCTGAACAAGCTGCTTCTGAGCTGTAATTAATTTGACATTCAACTGGAAATGCTGGTCCCGAGGAGAGGTGAAAATTTCCATTATGTGCCCTCCCTCAAACCAGGAGTTGGACCACTAAGTGCTGCACTACCACACTGATATGAGGTTCAGTAAATGGCTTGGAGCTTTAGCCCAGCCTAATCATTGCAAGAAAGCCGAGTGAGCACAGAGGAGCAACTCAGTCCCTGGTAGTCATTGTCTTCATTTGCTCCACAATACCTGGTGAAATGAGATATTAATTCAACAGCATATTTATACGCTGCAGTTCAAAGGATGGGTGATTTGCAGAACAAAGTGTTCAGGAATAAAGTGCACTTCAATTGGAGATTGAGTGCAGCCCAGTTCCTGTGAGATGAATATTACCAAGCTTTAAACCTGCATGCTTTATTGCCGTGTTCTGTGATAGGATTTATGTTTAACTCATTCTGGTTTCAGACAGGCACAGAGAAGAGAAATAGTCCAGTGCAACTCCGTACCCAGATAGGAACATAGCATAGGGCTATGTAGGAGATTCATTATGGCCAGAGGTATATAAAATATTAAGAGGAATAGACAGAGTGGACAGCCAGCACCTCTTTCCCAGGGCACCAATGCTCAATACAAGAAGGCATGGCTTTAAAGTAATGGGTAGGAAGTTCAAGAGAGATATCAGGGGGAGGTGTTTTAGCTAGAGAGTTTGGTGCATGGAATGCGCTGCCTGGGGCAGTGGTGGAGGCAGGTCATTGGCCAAATTCAAGAGATTACTAGATAAGCACATGGAGGAATTTAAAATAGACGGATATGTGGGAGGAAGGGGTTAGATAGATTTAGGCGAGTTTAAAGGTCAGCACAACATTGTGGGCCGAAGGGCCTGTATTGCGCTGTACTGTTCCATATTCTATCTATATCTATTTCCACACTTGTTCCCAATCCATTATTCATCTTTGGTTAGAAATGTGCTTTCCGCCACACCACAGGATGGGAGGCGGGGGTACAGTACATTCATGGTTTAAATTACTGGGCTATTGATCCAGAGACAGAAGTTTGAATCCCATCATGGCATTTAAAAATCCAAGTAATTATATCAAAGCTAATCTCAGTAATGTTAACCATGGAACTACCAGATTGTTTAAAAAACCCATCGAGCTTCACTAAAGGGAAACTGCCATCTCTACCTGAACCATCATTATGTGACTGAGGCCTATGAGAAGCATTGACTCTTACCGACCTTCCCAGTTCAAGGGCAATTAGTGAGGGACAGTGAAGGCGAGAAATGTCCACATCCCATGAATCAGTGAGAAAAAAGAGCCATTCAGAACTTTTCCCCAAAGATTTAGCTTTTTAAATCTCCCACTCCCTTCAATAGTCATCAAAGTCTTTCTTAAATATTCTCAGCTCGTTTAAATCCACCAGTCATCTCTCCTTGAATCTTCCCTTTTCCAGGGTGAGCAATCCTAGGATTTTCCTCATCTCCTCAGCTCACCCTCTTCAAGCTGACAGTTTGATGCCCTTTTCAGCAAAACCCAAATATTCTCATTTAGGTCAGTGGAATTATGGCAGGAACCTTCTGGCCGTCTCAGCATACTGGTTCCAATCAGTTCCATTCCTCTGTTCTTTCCCCCAGACCTGCCTTTTTGGTTTCAAAACCTCGCCTATTCTAAGCTTTATACCTCTGGTCTGCTTGGGAGCCATCGTCTTCATTCAGCTTCTACTGATTGGTTGAGAAGTGGTTAAAATACACTCACTACTAACCAGGAGTCTTTTCAATCAGTAACCTGCCATATACAGACCAGGTGTAGTTTGACATCTTCATTAATTATCTGAAAACATAATCCATAAAAACCATCAGCTCAGTGACAGCCATTTCCATGAAAGAAGCTTTAACATAACTTTGCATTTCAAAGAAATTAGATCATCTCTTTTTTTAAAGAAAAGATCTAATTTGAACATGCATTCATCTGCATAAGTGTGATGGTGGCAGAAGGCCAGAGGTGCTGGTGTCGTTTTATACTGGGAGATTGGGAGATCAGCCAGGTTAATGTTGCAAATTCTCTTCATCACCTCTCTGCCATCTGGTCTACATCTAGAAGTTCAAACATGAGTGAGACTTCCCCTTTCTGATGAATATTCTGGTCGACGAAGTCCCCCCATGCATGATTCCTAACAGAGAGAGCACAGAGTTGCTCTGCCAGATGTACAGAAAGTGGGGAAATTGTACCTTTTACTTCATCCCTCTTCCTAGGAGATGACATTTGTTGTTCCATTTCCACTTCCTCCCACTCCAACAGCACAGGTAAAATTAGGAAATCCTTCTTCTCCTACAAAAAATTAAACAGAGAATACAGTCCCCCTGCTCCATACTGTTCTTGCTCCACAACAGTCTCCTCCCACCCCTCTCCATCTCTCCCTCTCCCTATTCCTCTCTCTCTCTTGCGTTTACCAAGCCTCTCATCAGTTGATCCCAAACATTCCTTGGTGATAGGTCAGCATGGAGGTACCCTGTTTGCTCCATTCTAAAGCATGTGCGTTAAGGACCTTACTCTGGTGGGATAAGAAGTTATGAAGGGTGTCACTGATGCAACTTGAAGTCCTTGAGTCACAATAATAGGAAGGAGTTTAGTTGTGTGAGCATGCAGTTTTGGAGTGATCCCAATGTGTTAGTGCAGTCTTCCTGGAAGCTGCCATGACTTTGTTCTCCAGCCTTGTTCAACCATTGTATTGTGACACGATGGCTCCTTGAAGATGTAGCTTACTGACCTTAGTAATGCTCAAAGGTAAGAAGGCTCTATCTGCTACAAACTTAATGTCCCAAGGATAGCTTACATAGATATAATTTTGACAGCACTTATTGGTCTTGACAAACCAGCTACATTCTTGGTCACTGAGTTCCTGCAGACTCCTGCCTTATTTTCAATACAAAATTCTTCAACTCTCAATAACTCGCTTTTTTGCTGTATATCAGAAATGGCCACGTCTGCTGTATGTTATCCATCTGTGATATAGCTCAGTTTTTTTCTCTTCACTAGCACAGTCTGACTGCCAGACCATGTCCCGAAGTCCTACATTTTGTATCCTTACCCTTTAACTGCCCTCAACTCCTAGCATTCTCTCTGAGTGGCCCACTAACCAGGCAGGCATGGTAGTGTGGTGGTTAGTGTAATGCCATTACAGCACCAGTGACCCCGGTTCAATTCCGGCCACTGTCTGCAAGGAGTTTGTACATTCTCCCTGTGTCTGCATGGGTTTCATCTGGGTGCTCCAGTTTCCTCCAACATTCCAAAGATATACGGGTTAGGAAGTTGTGGGCATGTTATGTTGGCACTGGAAGCGTGGCGACACTTGTGAGCTGCCCCCAGAACATTCTACGCAAAGATATATTTCACTGTGTGTTTTGATGTACATGTGACTAATAAAGATATCGTATCTTACCTTAAACCATCGACCAGATAACCTCTACAACTAACCACTATGTCAGCCAATGCCTCACCTGATCAGAGATATTCTCTTTCTCATATCCACTGCTGCCACACATTTTATTTCTTTTTTCCCGTTCTGCCAAAGCAATGCAAAACATTAACTCTTTTCACTTTCCACACTTGCTGCCTGATCTGCTGAACGTTTCCAGTATTTTCTGATTTCATTTCCACCAAAATTTAGAAGAGTGAGAGGGGATAATTGAAACATATACGATCTTGTCAAGGTGGATGTACAAGGCATGTGCAAGGATCTGAATGTACAAGGCATGGTTAGTAAGTTTGTGGATGATACTAAAATAGTTGGTGTTGTAGATAGTGTGGAAGGTTATGAAAAATTACGGGGGGATCTTGATCAGCTGGGTGAGTGGGCTGAGGGCTGGCAAATGACTTTCAATCCAGATAAATGTGAGGTATTGCATTTTGGGAGATCAAACCAGGGTGGGACTTGTACAGTGAATGGTAGAGCCCTGGGAGTGTTATGGAACAGAGGGACCGAGGAGTGCAAGTGTGATAGTTCACTGAAACCAGCATCACAGGGTGGCAAAGAGGGCATTTGGCATGCCGGCCTTCATCAGTCCGAGCATTGAGTCTAGAAGTTGGGACATTATGCAGCAGTTCTATAAGACATTGGTGAGCCCACACTTGGAGTATTGTGTACAGATTTGGTTACTCTATCATGGGAAAGACGTTATTAAACTAGAAAGAGTGCAGAAAAGATCTATCAGGATGTTGCCTGGACTTGGGGGCCTGAGTTACAAGGAGAGGTTGCAGAGACCTTGAGCATAGGAGATTGAGGGGTGACCTGTTAAAGGTACTGTATATAAGATCATGATGGGCATAGACAGGGTTTTTCTCAGGGAGGGGGCAATAAAAACAAGGGGGCAAAGGTTTAATATCAGAGGTGAGAGATTGAAAAGGGACATCAGGGGCAGCTTCTTCACACAAAGGGTGGTGTATATTTGGAATGAGCTGCCAGAAATAGTGGTTGAGGCAGGCACATTAGCAATGTTTAAAAGCCATCTGGATAAGTACACAGTCAGGAGAAGTTTAGAGAGCTATGGGCCAAACATGGTCAGATGGGACCAGCTCGCTGGGAACAGTCAGCACAGACGAGTTGGGCTGAAGGGCCTGTTTCATGCTGTATGACTATGACTCTATGTTGTGAGGTCATTTCCTCATTGGATAGTTTAGAACTAGCACTCAATATTTAAAAATAGGTGGTTGCCTAAGATCAGTTTTTTTCCTTAGGGGTCATTGGAAAACTCTTTGTCAAGTGGTGGGGGAGGAAGTAGAGTCTTTGAATGTTTTTAAGGCAGAGGTAGCTAGGCAAGGGGTGAAAGGTTACCACAGGCAGAGGGGATAATGGAGTTGTGGTTACAAGTTGATCAGTCATGATCTCATTAAATTGTGGAGTGGGCTTGAGGGCCTGTGTGTCCTACTCCTGCTTTTAATTCAAATGTTGCTCTGCTGTATTATTTTTATGTGGTACCTTATCAAATGCCTTTGAGAAATCCAACAACATTACAGCCACTGGCTCCCCTTTATGAGTCATCAAAGAACTTTAATGCTTTGGGTATACATGGTGACTCTGCCTAAAAATCCTTCCTCAACTATGGAGTCCAGCACTTTCCTGACATCTTCTGTTAGTTTAACCAACCTGTTCCTTCTGTTCTCTCTCTCTTCTTTCCTAAATAACAATGTTCTACTTTTTTCTAAATTGTTGGAAACTTTTCAGAATCTGGAACTTTTGGAAGATGACAATGAAAACATTCATTATCTCTGTAGCCTAAATCTTCCAGAATCCTTGAAGGTGGGCCATTAGCTTCAGAGGATTTGTAGAATTCTAGATCCATTAGTTTGTCCGGAATTCTGCTTCTCATGATATGAATTGTCCCAAGTTCTTCATTTTCATTTGCCCCATGGTTCACTGGTATATTGCAAACGTTTATGGTGTCTTCTACTGTGAAGACAGATAAAATATTCATTTAACATTGCTGCCATTTTTTAATTAATCTCCCATCAATAGTTCTCCCTTCAATGCTTTACGAGATCAATTTTAATTTTTTTTACACTGTTCCTTACGTGCTATGAGAGGCATAGATAAAGCAGATATCTTTTTCCCAGGGTCAAAATGTCTAATACAACAGGGCTTGCATTTAAGATGAGAGTGGGTAAGTTCAATGGAGATGTGCAGGGCAAGTCTTTTACACAGAACGGTGGGTGCCTGGAATGCGCTGCTAGGGGTGGTGGTGGAAGCAGATACGATAGAGGGGTTTAAGGGGCTCTTGGATGGGCACATAAATAGGCAAAGAATGGAAGGATATGGACCATGTGTAGGCAGAAGGGATTGGTTTAATTAGTTGTCATTAGTTTAATTAGTTCAGCACAATATTGTGGGCCAAAGGGCCTGTTCCTGTGCTGTACTGTTCTCTGTCCTATGTCCCGTGTAAAAGTAGTATTGAGTTGCTTCCATTGTATAGGGCCCTAGTGAGACTGCATCTGGAATATTGTCCATGTTCAATGTTCTATGGAAGCCTTAACAATATGTTTTATATTTTTTGTTACTGTTTGCTCTTATTCTGCTTTAACCCTTATACTAATTAATATTTTAGTCATACCAATCTCCAGCCTACCTCTAATCTTTGCAACTTTATGTACCTTTTTTCATTTATTTATATAGTTTGTCATAGTTGGATTACTTTTCTTAAAGTCTTTTCTCATGATAAAATGTATAATTTGTTGATATTTCTGAAATATTAATGTTTGATTTAGCTATCCACTCATACTTTGTAACTGTAATGTAAGTTCCCACACTATTTTATCCAGCATACCTCTCCTGCCTAAGTAACTTCAATTATTTCAGTTTAAGATTCCAGGTTCAAACTCCAGTTTGTCAAACTCAACTCTCAAACTGAAGGTGAAATTTTATTATATTATGGTCACCCCATGAGGATTGTTTACTATGAAATTACTGATTAATCATGCTTCATTACACAAATGTAACATTAAATATCTGTTATTTCTCAGTTGATATTCTACCTGACAGTTAGCACTGTTGGGTGGCCTACAATCTGTACCACCAATGTCCTCCACTCCTTGTTATTCCTCGTCTCATCTGACTAATGCTGCTTTCTTGATCTTCTGGGCCAAGTTTCCTACTCATTGCTGTCCTAATGTCATCTTTTGTTATGAGGAGCCAACCCCTCCACTCTCTCCATTCTCCCTATCATTCTGAAAAGTTAAATACCGGAATATTCAATTCCCAGCCTTGGGCTCCTTGTAACCAGGTGTCTATAATTGATATTAGATCAAACTCA
>JAUZTB010000011.1:85689908-85701940 GCA_034780895.1 Rhynchobatus australiae
TGACTTGAATGGAGAACTTTTGTCAAATTTGCTAATGATACAAAAAATATTAGCAAATTGTAATTGGGTATAAATAAGTTAGTGAGTGGGCAAGACATTGGCAGATGGAACTCAATATTGGAAAATATGAGGTTATCCCCTTTTAGAAGACAGAGTGAAAAGGCAATTGTATTTTAAACAGAGTAAGACTTTGAAATATTGAGGTATAAAGGAATCTGGAGGGACCTGGTACTCAAAACACAAAATATTAGCTGGCAGGTACAGGAAGTTTTTTGGAGGACCAATGGAATATTGCCACTTATTACAAGAGGTATGGAGTATAAAATTAGGGAAGCTTTCAAAATGAGAAAAATACCTGCTGGTGCTGGAAATCTGAAATAGTATTGAAACACTCAGCAGGTTAGGCAGCATCTATGAAAAGAGAAATTAACTTCATATGTCAAATCAAGGACTCCATCAGAACTGGGAAAGAGAGCAAATAACAATGTCAAAATGTGGAAGATAGATACAAAGATCATCTGGTTAATTTGGGGGTGGGAGAGAGGAGACAAATGGGAAAGGATAACTTTGATAGACATATATGTATTGCAAAATGTAGTACTAGGTCAGGGTGTACTAATAGAGAGAAAATCAGCCAGTATCGTAGATGGATGATTGGCCCATTCTGACAAGATGGAGAAAGCCTGATGACTAGAAGTTGACTGAGTTCAGAAGGTTGCAACATACCTAGATGGAATATGAGATGCTGTTTTCCCCAAAAATACAATGGGCCTTGCTAGTGTAGTGTATCAGTCTGTAGACACATTTCAGAGTGGGATGGCAGGCATCCAGAAGCTCTGAGTCACCCTGAAGACGAGATGCAGAGGCTCAGCAAAGGAATTGCTCAATGTGGGTTTGGTTCCTTTGGTGTAGAGAACACCAAATGAAGTACATTAGATTGGAAAAAAACATGGATTAATCTCTGCTTCACTTGGAAATACTGTTTGGATCCCTGGATGATAGGAAAGGAAAAGTGAAAGGACGGGTGTTGCAGGAGGGGCAACACCTTTCCATAAGATGAGGAGTTGAAGGTGAGGACAAAAGCAGACCAGTGAGTCATCAGGGGAGCAATCACTCAAATTCTGAAAGGGGAGGGGTATACATATGTTGGGGTGGAATCTTGTTAGTTTGTAGAAATTGCAAAGGGTGATTGAGTTATCTAGGACTGGGGGCATAAATGACCCTTATTCTGAAACTTGTTTAAGATGGAGATGAGGAAGAGTTTCTTTTGTGGGTTATGATTCTTCAGAATTCTCTACCCCAGAGTATACAGCCATTGAACATATTCAATGAGAGTGAACTACATTGGGTATAGGGTGGGAAAGTGGTGTTGAGGCCTAGGTTGGATTAGCTATGACATTGAATGACACTGAGTAGCTGACCGGCCTTCTGTTTCTTAAGTTTATCTGTATGTGGAGGTGAGATTGCAATCAAGTTATTAATGATACACGTTCTCCCCAGCTTCTGAACACACAATTTATGGGCAGCCCATGCACGTGACTGAGGGTCTGGGAGACTAGTGGCATGGATTTATCAGCAAATATGGAGCTGCAGGCACATTTTCCCATGTAGGATTTTTGTTTGTGGCCGTAGTGCAAGCTTGGGATAACAGTACATGTTCTATCTTGTAGCATGAATGAAACAAACTCTCCCTTTATTCTACACAGTGTACAAACATTATGGATAATAGCTTTCCTGCAACAACAATATTGCATCTTAAGAGAAATATGAATGGTTGAGTTAAATGCCCTGGTTTAACTACATGTTGCCCTTGGTTGGCCTATGTTTTTATTTCAGTATATTGTTGGGCGGTTGCATTTCCGATATCTGAACTGTTTGGATTGCGACCAGTTCTCAGGGACAGAACCCTGTTATAGCCTGAGGAAGACCTGTATTATGTAATGGTGGAGCACACTCAAAGGACTATGGCATGCTCGTGCTACAAATTTGAGACAAGGGTAAATTGTTTCACTCGTGTTGTAAATCTTGGAAATTTTCTACCCAAAACGTATGTTGTGTTTAGTTGTTGAGTTTATTCAAGGCTGAGACCAATGGAGCTTTGGAATTAAAGGGAATCCAAGAATGTGGGGATCAAGCAAGGAAAAGCATTATCCACAGGATCTGTTATGATCTTATTGAGGATATATAGGACTTTGTTATTTATAGCAAGCATCCTATTCTATCCTAGTAAACGTTTCTTGGAACATGCTAAGTACAAGATGAATATTTCTATAAACATTCAGCATTTGAAACTTGCATGGAGCATTCTATTGATGTGGAAGGCACTGTGTAAAATAAAATTCATTAATTCCTAGAAAGGATCCTCTCTCTGATACTATCATAAAATCTACAACTTCCTCCTAATCGTTATGAGCTCCTCTTGGATTTCTGCAAATTGAATCATTAGTAGCTGTAGCTTCATCTGGCAAGGCCCTAAGCTTATGGAATTCCTTTCTCTTTATACCTATCTTTGTTTTTAAACACACAAATGTTCAGTAGAGACACAAACTGCAGTTGCTGGAAACCAGAGCAAAAAACAAACTACTGGAGAAACTCAGCAGGTCAGGTGGCATCTGTGGAGGCAGAGGGATAGTTGACATCTTGGATTGAGACTATGCATCAGGACTGGGGGGTGGTGGGAATAGCCATTATAAAGGGGCAAAGCAGGAGCTGGTAGGTGATAAGTGAACCTATGTGGAGTGACGGATGATTGTCAGATGGAACTGCGAGACAAAGGTTAGGGGTGATGGATTCCCAAGATATTGACTATCCTTCCACACAGATGCTATTTGACCTGCTGAGTTCCTCCAGCAGTTAGTCTTTGCTCTGAATGTTCAGCGTCTGGTCAATCCTGAGGGATTGTTTAAGTAGTGTGTGTAAAATGTAGGTCGAGATTTTGGTGCAGAATTGGATTATAAATTCTAAATTCAGTAATCATTTTCTCAAAGTTACTTTGAGCAACACAATGTGGGGGGGGGAAACAATGCTGAGCAGACAGAAATGCAGAATGGCAGTTACCATCAGATCAACCATAATCTTATTAAATGGCAGAGCAGACTTGTGGGGCTAAATAGTCTACTCTTTCTAATTTGTATGTTGGTGTGCAGGCTATAAATGGCCAAACTTGCCTGAAGGGGGAATGTTGGAAAAACCGACAAAATGAATCTTGGATAATTGCTGGTCGAAATACAGCTTTCTTCCTTATCTTGAGTACCATTTGCAGGAGACTTCTCATCCTGTTGAGAGGGGAGGTGTCTTTGGTTTAAAGTCAGAGTTGAAAGATAACATTGTGATGATGTAGCACTCCATAACTTCAGATTAGTTAGTCCAGATCATGTTTAGTCCTGGAGTAGTGCTTGAACCTGCAACTTTCAGAATCAAATGTGTGTGATCCACAAATCCAAATTTGCCCTGATGCAAATTTTTTCTTTAATCATTTCTGTGCTCGAGGATATCTGATAACTCGTGTTCATTGACTACCAGAAAGTGATGGCCTTGACATGAGAAATTGATAAATATTCTTGATGTGTGCAGCAGGAGATTAAAAGCACCATATTGAAGTGGGATTTCCAACTACTGACTGCTGACAGGAACTGCTGTAAATCTGCCATTGATGCAATCATTTGCAAATTGTTACTGCTGGATTATCGGAGATTAAATGAGAGGCTGACCTAGTCTAGTTCCAGTTGGTAAATAAGAGTTGTCAGTTCTTGGCTTATTCACCACTCCTAGTTTTCTTTCTTTCTTTAAGTAAATAATGCTGATTTGAAATGGTTTTCAATTTTTTTTCTCCCATTTCTGAAAATTTATCTGATATTTCCATCAATACAGCATTAATGCTCTTAGAATAGATTAATGCTGTTGGAAGTAAAGCTGCTTATCTTTGTTCTTGCTGGCTAGCAGCCTTTCCTGACATTGATTTCATTGTGCGAATTTCCACTTGCATGTTCCAAACATCAAAGATATGAACAAACAAAACTAGAAGAGCAGCTTGAGGATAACTGTCTCTAATTTTGTTTGACAAAGACGTAGCAGCATGGTTAAGACTGATGAAGGTGTTGGCTCCATTTGTGATGAAAAGTTTGAACATCAAGGCATTGGGTGTTATTGCCCTTAATTCTATGGGGCTCTAATAATACACTAGAGTTTCGAATTTCTTGGTTTTAAGATTTTAAAAACTCCCAAATGTGCACAAAGAAATCAAAGATCTCTTGTCCAGCTTAACTCCACGCTGCCAATAAATGTCTAGGGATATAAACAGAGTAGGAGTTCAGCCCCTTGTTCTGTCTCTGCCAATTCAATAAAGACTTGGCTGATCTTATTCCTCTGCTTCATTTTACTGCACCACATCCATTTCCCTTGTTTTAAGTTAATAACCAAAATTCCATTTATCTGTAAGCCTCTACAGCCCTCTTGGGTAGAGAAATCTTTGGAGAGGTGAATATCTCCTTATCCCTGCTCTGAATTGCTGACCATATTGAGAACACTGGTTCTAGATGCCCCAGTCAGAAGAAACATCATTCCTACATCTAACTGATCAAACCCCATACTTGTGAATGTTTCAGTGCAATCATAATTAGTTCTTCTAAACCCATGGATAGAGTCTACACACTTAATATCCCCTCCATAGGACAAAACCCTGTCCTAGGAATTAATCTGGTAAGTTTTCTTTGCACTCTTAAAAATTTTTATGGTTTGTGTACAATAGTCCAAGTGTCGTCTCACAGTACCCAACATAATTGAAGTAAGCCATTATGACTCTATACAGAACATGCTAAAGATGTTCAGCAGGTCAAGCCACATCCATGGAGAGAGAACAATTATTTGCAGCTCAGTGACGTTGTATCAGAACAGGAATTATGAATGGGTATGGAGTCCTGAAGGCCACAACTTGTATCCTTTGGCAATCTTCTACACTGTCCACAATGCAACTAATCTTTGCAAACTTGCTAAACCACCCATCCATATTTTCATCCAAGTCATTTATTGAGATTTCCCAAACCACAAGCCTTCTGAGGGCTATATATGCAAGTGTTCAAGACCAGCGATCCAGAACCTTACAGGTAGTGCAGGTACAACCTATGGAAAGCCATTGTGAGAATGAAAAGACAATTCCGTGTGAAGTTTGAGACAATCAGAGGCACAACAGCTGTGGTAGGGTTTGCATGCAATTACTTCCTATAAGACGAAACCTAACAGTAGAAATGGCATAATGCTTCACACCCTGATGAGCTCAGCACCTTTGAAAGGGAAAATGACACTACTCCTGTGTGAATCCCCACAGCATCTGGCAACCCTGTGATCTCTGTCTCAGAGGCTGACGTCAGAACATCCTTCAAGAGGGTGAACCCTCACAAGGTGTCAGGCCCTGTCGGTATACTAGGTGGGATGCTGAAAATCTGTCTAACCAACTGGCTGGAGTGTTCAAGGACACCTTCAGTACCTCACCACTGCAGTCAGAGGTTCACACCTGTTTCAAAAGGGCATCAATCATACCAGTGCCCAAGAGGAGCAGGGTGAGCTGTCTGAATGACTATCACCCAGTAGCACTTGAATTGGCTGTGAGGTGCTTTGAGAGGTTGGTCATGGCTAGAATTAACTCGTAAAGTTTGATTAGTAGTGAGGGAATGATGGCATTGAATATTGAGCTGTAATCAATAACAGCAGCCTGACATATGTTTTGCTGTTGTCTAGGTGCTCCAAAGCTGAGAGCCAGTGAAATTGCATCTGTGTGGCGGTAGGCAAACTGCAGTGGGTCCAGGTCCTTGCTCAGGCAGGAATTAATTGGCATTGGTTTATTGTTGTCACTTGTACCAAAGTATAGTGGAAAAGCTTGTCTTGCATACCATTCATACAGATCAATTCATTGCACAGTGCACTGAAGTAGTACAGGGTAAAAGCAATAACAATATAAAGTGTCACAGCCTCAGGAAGTGCAGTGCAGGTAGGCAGTAAGGTGCAAGGTCATAACAAGGTAGATTGAGATCAAGAGTCCACCTCACTGTATGAGGGAACAGTTTGATGAGATGGACTCTTGACCTCACAATCTGCCTTGTATAAAGGTGAGCACTTAAATTGTCAAAACATAGTAGGCAATGGATCAAGTGTCCGTAAATGGGATTAGTTTAGATAGGTAGTTAATTATTGGCATGATTGTCATGGACTGAAGGACCTGTTTCTGTCCGATGTGACTCTGTTTAGTAGGTACTGAGATGGATAATAAGTCAGAATGGAAGTAATCTATCTTCAATCCTGCAGTGCTGCCTAAGAAGTAATGAACTTTCCTTTTAATAAAAGGACTTTGAAGATGTGTTTAAAGTTTTTGCTATCTGGGTATTTATTTTTGCTGTGACTGAGGTCAGGGTAGAATACCTGTTCTGAAGTCTCGTACTAAGCATTCAAATATCTATTAGAGCCAGCTGAATGTAAATGGAGCAACTGACCTGGGAGTGCACATGGACTCGATTTATTTTCTTTGCCAATAAAAGGCTTGATGACTTGGATAACCTGCAGCAGCTACCTCTATCTACACTGAAGCAGACGAAAGGATACAGATTGAGCATTTTTAGGCAAAAACAAGAGAGGGATATGAGGAAAATATTTCATGCAAGGGTACCAGTCATGATCTGGAACTTGCTGCTTTAAGGATGATTACTTTTGTTTTGCAGCATTATTTACCACACCTGGAAGATGAGAACGTCTGAGCAGATCTCGGACATATTGATTGTGAGAATTTTTGGGCAGAGGAGAGTTCATCCTTCTGTGGTAATGACAGTCTGGTCTCTGTTTTCTAGAGCTGTTGGGGGTTGTCAGTAGTCATACTCAATGCCCTGACTAGAGCTAATGGGGCTTCTCATCTATGTCATTCCAGTGGCCAACAAGTTGTACCTTGAATCAGTGTGGCACAGTGGATACAATCTTCACTGTGCAACAACTCCATTACAAATCCAAGGAGTAGCAGTAACACATTTGATTTTGGCTCTGACTCTTCGAATATGTCAATTGAGAAACTCTGGAATATCTTTCTCAAATGTGGCACTAAACCATGTCTGCTGCTACATGGCTAGCAAATGTAATATTTGTTTATTTTAAAAAATGTCTAATGGGTTCACAACTAACCCAATCCAGTGCAGACTCTGTCAGGCATGTCATTGTGTATCTCACACTAGACTCTTGGGAGCAGACACATTCCTTTGTCTACCTGGTAATTTCTTGGTCATAATTGAGTTTGGAGTAAATGATTCAAAGATGCTTTTCGAAAAAGTGCAACATTCCTCCTGACTTGAGAACCCTTCTCCCATGACTGCAATGGAGGAAGAGCACTCAATAGCATTGAGAACCTTGCTTCCCTGCAGGAGTAAGCAGAAAACCAGGGTCAATGACAAGGGAAGTACACCATCTTCCAAACCATCCACCTGCCCCACCTGTGGTAGTTTGCAGATCCCACATTCATTTCATCAGTACTCCCTAAACCTACAGAAATGGAGAGGAAGCAGTCATTCTTGACCCCCAATGCCCTGCTTAAGACTGGCTGGTGAGGCTGCCCACAATTGTTTTGTATAATGGAAGTTCTTTCTGTAACTATTATTTACAAATAAAAGCTGTTGAAAATGTAATATTTTTGCTGGAATGTTCCAACAACATGACAGTATCCAGGATAAAGACTGTGATATGCAATCAATTCACTAACCTGAATGATTACACATTTCACCATTGGCAGGTCATGGCTTTGATATGTATCACTGCAGCACTTAATGAAAGCATATTGGACATCACCTTGCATCTGTGATCTCTACAGCTGAGAAGAAAATGCAGCTGGCAATGATCATCCTACCACTGACAAACCCCTTCCATGTTGTGTGTGCAATCATGACTTGGGAATGTATTGCTATTCCTTCATCAAAATCATTTATCCTCTGTCACAATATCCAAATGGATCATAGTATATCATGATATCCTTTGTCAGAAGTGAGACAGGTTATCTAACCCTCCCTAGTTTGTGTCCATGGATGTGATTGATCCCACCACCTTTCAACATCTTCATCGACAGTGAAACTGAATGCATCTGGTTCCATTTGTTGCCTGAGAATTGGAGCAGTTTTCTCCTGTGCCTGTATTTCTATCCAAGGATCTGTCTTTGGTCCTCGCACTTGATGTCATTCAATCCAAGATGAGGGTTTTAAATTTTGCAGGAAACTATGAAGGGAAGAGTTGATTGTGGTTGACTGGGGGGAAAACTCAATTGAAAAGTTGAGTGAACAGGCAATTATAGAGTAATAAAATGACATAGCATAGAAATGAGCCCTTTGGTGTACTGAGTCTGTGCTAATCATCGTACCCATTTAACGTAATCCTACAATAACTCATTTCTACTCGCATTCCCATCAATTTCTGTTCCCCATTCCCACAGTATTCTACCACTCACCTACACACTAGAGACAAATGACAGTAGTCAATGAACCTATCAATCTGCATGCTTTTGGAATGTTGAATGAAGCTTGAGCACCTGGAGGAAACATACAGTCATGGGGAGAATGTACAAACTCCATACAGACGGCAGCGGTGGTCATGATCAGACCTGTTAACTGAAGCAGTGAGGCAGTGGTTCTGTTAGTGTTAACTGTGTCCCTGTGCCACCCAATGGCTAGCATTTGAAGAAATTGCCAAAAGTGTGTTTTCAAGGCACAAAGCAAAAGGAGAAGTAATTACCCATGGCTGAGAGAAATTAGTTAATAATAAATCCAAGGAAGCTTATAAAGTTGCCAGAAATAGCAACAGGCCTGAGGATTGGGAGCATTTTGCAACTTGGCACAGGACCAAGAAATTGATTTTTTTTTAAAAGGTTAGGTAGAATGAGTAGACAAGTGAGAAACAAAAATTGACTGTCAAAGCTTCTAGGAGTATATAAAATGGAAAAGGTAATCAAAGGCAATGTGGTTCCTTGCAAAATGGGGAACAAGTGGTAGCGGAATTAAGCTCTCTCCTTGCTCAAAGCTTGGTTCTGATTTCATGCAAAATTGAAGAACTGACATTGGATGTCCATGCTGTTTATTTCTTTGTTAACTAAGAAGTTGGAGAATAAAGGCTGATAAACTCCAAGGATCTGCATCCCAGAGTTTTGAAGGTGATGCATGGAGCTAGTGAATGCTCTGGTGATAATATTCCCAAATTTGATAGATTCTGAAATTGATCCTGTGAATTGGAAGATAGCAGCTATGACCCTCTTTTTGAAGAGGGGATGGAGAAATGGTAAACTATTTGGCTGAGTGTTAATGGCAGGGAAAATGTTGGAACTTATAATGAAAGATGTAGTAATAGAACACCAAAGAAAACCCAATTGAGTTGAGTCAGCATAGACTGATGAAATGAGATGTATTGGAGTTATTGGGAATGACAACTTGTAAAATCGATGGATGTAGGGAAATCTGTGAATGCTGTATTTTCCTATTCCATAGGTGTTTAAGGTCTCACACAGGAGGTTGGTCAACAAGGTCAGAGTAGATGAGTTGAGTAATGTACTGACATGAATTGAGAATTAGTTATCAGACAGAAAGCCATGGATACTGTTTATAGATTCCTAGAGTAATACAGCACGAAAACATGCCCTTTGACTCAACTTGTCCATGGTGCCCACCAAGCTAGTCCCAATTGCCAGCATTTGGCTCATCCCTATGAACTCCCTCCTATCCATGTACCCATCCAAATATCTTTTGAATGTTGTTATTGTATGTGCCTTAATCACTCCCTCTGGCAGGACATTCCATTTATGCAGCACCCTCTGCTTGAAGAAGTTTTCCCTCTGATCCATTTTCAAATCTTCCCACTCTCAACTTAAACCTATGTTCTCTGGTTTTTAATTCCCCTTACCTTGGGGGGGGGGGGGAGACTTTGTTCAACCTATCTATGCCCCTCTTATTTGAAACATCTCCTAGAAGGTCACCCCTCTATCTCCAATGTTCCAAGGAATAAAGTCCTGGCCTGCCCAACCTCTGTGTAAACTCAGGCCCTTGAGTCCTGCCAGCATCCTCTAGTCTTCTCTGCATTCTTTCCAGTGTGACTGAAACTGTACGCAATACTCCGAGTGCAGTTTCACCGACATCTTCTACAACTCCAGCAGAGCATCCCAACTTTTATACTCAATGCCCTGACTGAAGGCCAGCATGCCAAATGTCCATCTGTTCCACACTACTGTTAACTGAAGGACTTGTTTCTATGTTGAATGGCTCTCTGACTCCATGCCTCGGGATTAGATGACTTTGACTCGACTTGGACCCTAGCTATCGACAATGTGAGGGGGGACTAAATGTAATATTTCTAAGGTTGCTGATGATATGGAGGGTGGCTAATGTTGTGCCTTTAAGTAGGACTGCAAGGACAAGCCAGGCAACTACAGATCGTTGAGCTTAATATTTGTGGAAAAGGGCAAGGACTGATTATGGATAGTCAGTATGGCTTTGCATGTGGGAAATTGTGTCTCATGAATTTGAGTTTTTTAAAGAAGTGACCGAGACGATTGACAAGGGCAGGGTTGTAGATGTCTGCTTGGAGGTTCGCAAAGCCTTTCACAAGATCCCATATGGTAGACTGGTCTGGAAGGTTAGATCACATGGGATCCAGGGTGAACTAGCCAAATGGATGCTAAATTGGCTTGGTGGAAGGGTAGTGGAGGATTGTTTTACCAGATTGGAGGCCTGTGACCAATGGTGTGCTTCAAGGGTTGGTGCTGGGTCCTCTGTCATCTATATTAACAATTTGGTTGAGAATGTAGGTGGCATGATTAGTAAATTTGGGAATGGCACAAATTGATGGTGTGGTGGATAGTGAAGAAGGTTCTCCAATGGTACAGCAGGATGCAGATCAACAGGGAAAGGGGGTGAAGGAATGGCAGATGGAATTTAACTCTGACAAGTGTAAGGTGATCCATTTGGGGAAGTTAAACCAGGGCAGGGCATGATCAGTAAATGACATGGCCCTGTGGAGTGTTGTAGAACAGAGATGCAAGGATATAAGTACATTATTCCCTGAAAGTGGCAACACAGGAAAGATGAAGGCATATGGCATGCTTTCCTTCATTGGACAAGGCATCGAATAGAATTGGGACATGTTACAGTTGCATAGGATGTTAGTGAGGCTGAACATGGAGTATTGTGCTTTTCTGGTTGCCATACTATAGGAAAGATGTGACTAAGTTAGAGGGTGCAAGAAAGATTCACAGGGATGCTGCTTGGACTGGAGGGCTAGAACTATAAGGAGAGACTGGATAGGCTGGGAATATTTTCCCTGGAACAAAGGAGGCAGAGCCTTGGGTTTATAAAATCGTTAGGGTCATTAAAAAAAAAAGTGGATAGTCTGTCTTCTTCCCAGGGTAGGGAGTCTGAAACTGGAGGGCACAGTATTGAGGTGAGAGTGGAATAAATTAAAGGAGACTTGAAGGGCAAGTTTTTTCCCCATAGAAAGTGATTGGTATATGGATTGAGCTGCCAGAGGAAACTCTACAGGTGGGAACAATTGCAATATTTAAAAGATGTTGGGATGTTCATGAATAGGAATGTTTTGGAGGGATATAGACAGAATGCACTCAAGTGGGACTAGATTAGGAAGCCGCCATGGATGAGTTGAGCCAAATGGCCCATTTCCTTGCTTCATTATATTAAATTACATGGGGATTATGAACAGGAAAGAGGATGTTTAAAGGGATGTAGACAAGCTGAGAGCAGAAGAGAACTTGACAGATGGAATGTAATATGTGTGAAGTTATCCAGTCTAGAGCATAAAACAAAATTAGTGTTAAATGATGACAATCAGTTGGGAAAGTAGTTTGTTTTTAGCTTTTCAAGAGGATTTGAATACAGAAGTAGAGGAGTCTTCCTACAGAACCTTGGTGAGACTTCCTTTGGAATATGGTAGTTTTGATTTTCTTGCCCAAAGCAGGGATGAGTTTGCCATGGAGTGATTATGGTGAGGATTGTCTAAACTGATTCCAAGAATGGTGT
>JAUZTB010000015.1:14315-33628 GCA_034780895.1 Rhynchobatus australiae
TCTTCACTCAAAGAGTGGTGGGAGTGTGGAACGGGCTGCCATCTGATGTAGTAAATGCGGGCTCACTCTTGAGTTTTAAGAATAAATTGGATGGATACATGGATGGGAGAGGTCTGAAGGGTTATGGACTGCGTGCAGGTAAATGGGACTAGAGGAATAACGTTTAGGCACAGACAACGCTGGCCGAATGGCCTGTTTTCTGTGCTGTAGTGTTCTATGGTTCGATGGTATGTTCAGCGAGAATGAGGAGCTGATAATGTTGTCCCGTAATTCAATTCTTACTGCTGTCCAATGTGAAGTAACACAGTGCCACAAGTGAATTTAAACGCGTTTATTAGCAGTATACTGCGGGAGAATTCTCCTCAAACTCTCATGTGGAGTCTCTGTCGGAGCTCTCCAAAATCCAAAAAAGCAGACAGAGATTTAGACAGAGATTGTCACGCACACTTAATGAATTGGGCTCCAGGATTCTTGGTTGAGCAGAAAACGGACAAAGGGGTTCTACAGATGCACAAAGAACAGCCTCACAGCTCAGGTTCAGAGAGATGTTTCGCAGTCGTGAGAGACAAAGGCAGGTATCACCTTCATTGTTTGAGTCAGCCTTCCCATTCCCCCTTTAGACTGACTATTATTCCAAGAGGGATGCATAATGAGAATCCAATTAAGTTCCAGACACAGCAATTACAATCCAGCCGCCAGCCCAGGAAAACAGCGGTGTGGTTGCTCCAGCCTGAAAGACACTTTTTAAATCAGTGTTTCAGGTAGCCATTTTTCTCATCTGTCTTTAGGTATGAATGCAGTTATTGTTTATTAATCCTATACTTCCTCATTAAAAAGGAGTTCTAGTCAGGTGGTCACACCGGGGCCACAGGGGACAGGCAAGTGAGTCACAGACAGGAGGGCGAAGTGGAAAAGCCAGGCACTAGACAGTACCCCAGTGGCTGTACCTCTTGACAATAAGTTCTCCTGCTTGAGGACTATTGAGGAGACAGCCTACCGGGGGAAGGAACAGTGGCCTTGCCTCCGGCATAGAGGCCGGCCCTGTGGCTCAGAAGGTTAGAGAAAGAGAGAGAAGGGCAGTTGTGATAGGGGACTCTGTAGTTAGAGGGGCAGACAGGCGATTCTGTGGACCCAGGAAGGGAACTCGAATGGCAGTTTGCCTCCCAGGTGCCAGGGTCCGGGATGTTTCAGATCCCGTCCAATATATCCTGCAGAGGGAGCGAGAACAGCCAGAGGTTGTGGTACAAATTGGTACCAATGACATCGGTAGTGAAAGGGGTGAGGTCCTGGTAAAAGACTACAGGGAGTTCGGAAGCAAGTTGAGAAGAAGGACCGTAAAGGTAGTAATTTCAGGATTACTGTCTGTGCCACGCTCAGCGAGCATGGGAATAGAATGAGGCGGAGGTTAAATGCGTGGTTGAGGGATTGGAGTAAGGGGCGGGGATTCAGATTTCTCGATCACTGGGGCCTCTTTTGGGGCAGATATGACCTCAGGTTGCACTTGAATCCCAAGGGGGACCAATATCCTGTCGGGGAGGTTTGCTAACGCCACAGGGGAGAGTTTAAACTAGAATTGTTGGGGCGTGGGATCCGAAATGGAGAGATTGGGGAAGAGGTGTTTGCCTCTCGAACAGAGAAAGCTTGTAGACAGTGCGAGAGGGAGGACAGGCAGGTGACAGAGAAGGGACGCGCTCAGACTGACCATTTGAGATGTGTGTATTTTAACACAAGGTGTATTGTGAACAAGGTGGATGAGCTCAGAGCTTCGATCAATGCTTGGAGATCCGATGTGTTGTCCATTACAGAGACATGGATAGTTCAGGGACTGGAACGGTTATTGCAAGTGCCGGGTTTTCGATGTTTCAGAAAGGACAGGGAGGGAGGCAAAAGAGGTGGGGGAGTGACACTGTTGATCAGAGATAGTGTCACAGCTGCAGAAAAGTTGGACGTCGTAGATGGATTGTCTACGGAGTATCTGTGGGTGGAGGTTAGGAACAGGAAGGGGTCAATAACTTTCCTGGGTGTTTATTATAGGCCGCTCAATAGTAGCACGGATATTGAGGAGCAGATAGGGAAGCAGGTCCTAGAAAGGTGTGATAATAACAGAGTTGTTGTGATGAGAAATTTTATTTTCCAAAACATCGATTGGCATCTCCAAACAGTGAGGGGTGTAGATGGGGTGGAGTTTGTTAGGTGTGTTCTGGAGGGATTCTTGACACAATATGTAGATAAGCTTACAAGAGGAGAGGCTGTGCTTGATTTGGTATTGGGAAATGAACCCAGTCAGGTGCCAAATCTCTCAGGGGGAGAGCATTTTGGAGATAGTGATCATAACTCTATCTCCTTTACGATAGCATTGGAGAGAGATAGGGGCAGATGGACTAGAAAGGCGTTTAGTTGGAGTAAAGGGAATTATGAGGCTCTCAGGCAGGATATTGGAAGCTTAAATTGGGAACAGATGTTCTCACGGAAAAGTACGGAAGAAATGTGGCAAATATTCAGGAGATATTTCTGTGGAGTTCTGCATTGACGTGTTCCGATGAGACGGGGGAGTCATGCGAGGGTACAGGAACCGTGGTGTGCAAAGGCTATAATAGATCAAATCAAAACGAAAAGAAAAGCTTACAAAGGGTACAGAGAGCTCGGTAATGTTAGCGATCTGGAAGAATATAAAGATAACAGTAAGGAGCTTAAAAAGGAAACTAGGAGAGAGAGGAGGGGACAGGAGAAGGCCTTGGCGGACAGGATTAAGGAAAACCCCAAGACATTCTGGAAGTATGTGAAGAGCAAGAGGATACGATGCGAAAGAATAGGGCCTGTCAAGTGCAGCAGTGGGAAAGTGTGTATGGATCTGGAAGAAATAGCGGAGGTACTTAATGAATACTTTACGTCAGTATTCACTACGGAAAAAGATCTGGGGGATTGTAGTAAGGACTTGCAGCAGGCTGAAAACCTTGAGCATGTAGATATTAGGAAAGAGGAGGTGATAGAAATTTTGGAAAGCATCAAGTTGGATATGTCGCCGGGACTGGATGAGATGTACCCAAGGCTGCTGTTGGAGGCGAGGGAAGAGATTGCGGAGCCTCTGTCGATGATCTTTGCATCATCCATGGAGATGGGAGAGGTCCGGGAAGATTGGAGGGTTGTGGGTGTTGTTCCCTTATTCAAGAAAGGGAATAGAGATAACCCCGGGAATTATAGACCGGTGAGTCTTACCTCAGTGGTTGGTACGTTTATGGAGAAGATCCTGAGAGGCAGGATTTATGAACATTTGGAGAGGTATAATATAATTGGGAATAGTCACCATGACTTTATTAAGGGCAGGTCCTGCCTTGCGATCCTGATTGAATTTTTTGAGGATATGACTGAACACATCGATGAAGGGAGAACAGTAGATGCAGTGTTAATGGATTTCAGCAAGGCCTTTGATAAGGTACCCATTGCAAGGCTTATTGAGAAAGTAAGGAGGCATGGGATCCAAGGGGACTTTGCAATGTGGATCCACAACTAGCTGGCTCACAGAAGGCAAAGAGTGGTTGCTGAAGGGTCGTATTCTGCATGGAGGTTGGTGACCAGTGGTGTATCTCAGGCGTCTGGTCTGGGACCCTTGCTATTTGTGATTCTTATAAACGACCCGGATGAGGAAGTGGAGGAATGGGTTATTAAGTTTACGGATGACACAAAGGTTGGATGTGTTGTGGATAGTATAGAGGGCTGTCAGAGCTTACAGAGGGACATAGATAGGATGCAAAGTTTGGCTGAGAAGTGGCAGTAGCAGTTCAACTCAGATAAGTGTGAAGTGGTTCATTTTGGGAGGTCACATATGTTGGCAGAGTATAGTATTAATGGTAGGACTCTTGTCAGTGTGGAAGATCAGAGGGATCTTGGGGTCCAAGTCCATCGGACGCTCTAAGCAGCTGCACAGGTTGACTCTGTGGTTAAGAAGGCATATGGTGTATTGTCCTTCATCAATCGGGGAATTGAAATTAGGAGCCGGGAGGTATTGTTGCAGCTGCATAGGACCCTGGGCAGACCCCACTTGGACTACTGTGCTCAGTTCTAGTCTCCTCACAACAGGAAGGATGTGGAAGCCATAGAAAGGGTGCAGAGGAGATTTACAAGGGTTCTGCCTGGATTGGGGAACATGCCTTATGAAAGCAGGTTAAGGGAACTCGACCTTTTCTCCTTGGAGCGACGGATTATGATGGGGACCTGATAGAGGTATATTAGATGATGAGAGGTATTGATGGGGTAGATAGGCAGAGTCTTTTCCCCAGGGCTGAAATGGTTGCCACAAGAGGACACAGGTTTAAGGTGCTGGGGAGCAGGTATAGAGGAGATATCGGGGTAAGTTTTTACTCAGAGATTGGTGAGTGCGTGGAATGGGCTGCTGGCAACGGTTGTGGAAGCAAAAACGATAGGGTCGTCTAACAACTTTTGGATAGGTACATGGAGCTGAGAAAATTAGAGGGCTATCGGTAAGCCCAGTTATTTCTGAGGTAGGGACATGTTCGGCACAGCTTTGTGGGCCAAATGGCTTTAATAGTGCTGTAGGGTTTCTATGTTTTATCTCCTTTAAAACTGATTGTTTGGAGCAGAATTTCTATGTTTTTAATCACATCGATGCCAAGAAAAGTCCTGTCCAGAAAATAAAACATCGTGTCAGCCTGAGAGAATCTGCCACAGCTTCCGAGTCGGAGAATTAGAGAGCCAGACAGCGCGGAAACAGATCCTTTGGCGCAACTCGTCCATGCCCTGCAAGGTGCCGTTCTGAGTTAGTCGCATTTGCCCGCGTTTGGCCCATATCCCTCTAAACCTTTCCTATCCACGTGCCTGTACAAATGACGTTGTTCAGACAAGTTGTGAAATCCCTCGAGGAAAGAAGTGCATTGCGCAATGCCACAACGAGTGAAAGCAGTGTCTTGGAGCGGTTTGTGTTTTCGGTGAGCTGTGGCTGATGTGAGTGAGGAGGCGTTCCCAATAATTGGCCCAGTGGATCTTCCCTCTATGGTATAAGAACCTCTTCACCCAATCCCCAGTACACAGAGTAATTGGAACGTTTTCGAACCGTTGCTCGCAGCTTCTCACGGAAAATGCCACCTCTAAAAATCTACGACATAGCGAGGATTTACTACCCTCTCCTCGCAGCGGTTGGCATTCCCGGTAAGCCACCGGATCAGGTTGCCATTTGAATGGCTCCGTCTTTCTGTTACCTGTGACACTTAATGCATTTTGATTGGTCTGCTGTCTTGTTCGGTAATCAGTTGTTTCATTCAGTGAGTGGTAATGTTGACTTGGTTTCCGACTTCAAGGAATGGAATTTCAAGGGTTTGACCAGATGCGCATTTTATGTACGAGTCTCCAATAAAATTAACAAGCTATTTTGCAGGGGAAAAAATCAACCAGAACTTTTGCAGGAAAACTGGAGATCTTTGTCGTCTGTAACTCTTTCACAGTGTTTCCGTGTCCTTCTATAGCTCAGAATATCACTGCCATAACGGAACAAAATATCCCTGTTGGATTGACCCTGTGCTGCTGCAGCCAATCCATCTGTAACATTGGCTCAGTTTGTCTCTCCCCATTCACACCCCTCACCGGCCGGATGAGTGCGGCAGATCTGAATTTTTCTTTCCTTTCTGTAATGTTCTCACTCTTGGTTCGTGGACGTTGCGAACGGAGGACCTTGTTCTTCGCGCCTAATTGCCGGTATTAAGACAACGTAGTTTATTCCCACGGCAACATTGGCCTCACCAGAGCAATCCTGTTGTTCTCCTCAGCCCAATTCACGCACACCCAGCTAGTTTGTTCCGGTTCCCAGATCCGATGAAGCGCCATTGACCTGAAATATTAACTGTTTATTGTTCCACAGATGTCGCCTGAACTGCACATTTTCCACACTTCTCTTTTTTTATTTCACAATATTTTTCTAAAGGCGCTCTCACCACAGAGCATTTTGACCCCCTGTGTCCCAGCTCCGTATTAAGGATCAATTGTGATTCCCAACAACGGCGCCGTTGTCATCCAGAATTGGGTGATGCAGTCGGACTGGGTCCGTAGGTGGCGATTCCCGGCGGTGCCCTGCGTGCAGTGCGCTCAAGACCCGATCTTCAATGCATAAAAAGTGAAGCTGAATTCTGTAAACATTTTTATTCCAACTTAAATGTCTACATTCCTTTCTTCTTGCAGTTAACATAACGGCGATTATGATCCTGTCCCGAGGAAAGTGCGGTCTCTCCAAATGTATCACTCGCTACCTGGTGGGAATGGCAGCGGCCGATTTCACGGTAGTTGTCATCGCTATTGTAGTGGAACAAATAAATAATCTATATTTCTACGCCCGTTTCTTGTTCATAACTCCGATATGTGCGCTGACGACTGTCTTTAAAGTTGCAAGCATGGACTGCTCCGTTTGGCTAACGGTTGCTTTCACTTTCGATCGCTACGTGGTGATTTGCTCTCAAAACCTCCGGAGAAAATATTGTACGGCGAGAACGGCGACAATAGTTATAGTAATAGTGGGGGTAGTCAGCTGTGTGCGGTGCATCCCGTTCTACTTTGAAGTGGAGCCTCATGTAATAATTGAAAATGTGCCTTGGCGTTGCGTCAAAATCCCTGAATATTTTACATCCCCTATGTGGAAAGGACATGAGTTGTTTGACAGTCTCGTCACGCCGTTATTACCAATTTGTTTCAATCTTCTGTGTAATGGTTTAACAGTCAAGCACATTATTTCGGCAAATAGAGTCCGCAGGGGACTCCAGAGCAGCAGTGAGAATCAAAAAGATTCAGAAGTGGAGATCCGGAGAAAGTCAATGATTCTGTTGTTCGCTCTTTCAACCAGTTTCACACTGTTGTGGATGCCCTATGTCATACACTCTATGAACTGGCAAGCAGTGAATGTCAGCTACACAGATAAGTATTTGAATACTCCCATATATATCTTTCAACAATGTGGATTGATGTTCCAGTTTCTCAGTACCTGCACCAACACATGCATCTATGGGCTGACACAGCGGAAATTCAGATAGAAGGTGAAAAATGGAGTGAAGTTTGTGTTTGCAATAAATCGGCTGAATTGTAAAAAATAGAAATGCCATCTCAATGCAAGATGGTTGTATTTTCCAATAAATATTCCAAAGGATTTGTAGCTTTCTGAAACCTGCCATTAACCCTGGAAGACAGGTTGTTTCCAATCCGGAGGAACCGGTTGTACCTTAACCTGTGTAAACATTTTTAATAAATGGGTTATGTATACCAGCAAATTACGTACTGGCGGTGTAATTGTTACCTTGCTGTTACTCCAACGACAGGACAAGTGGCTGCTTAGCGTTCCTGGTTCCGATGTTTGAAACGAGGTAGTGAGGGCGGTTAAAGAGCTGGAAGAGAGGCAAGACTAATGAGGAGAGTGTCATAGCTGCACTCTGAGAGGACATACCAAGGGCTCATCCACTGAGGAAACGTGACTAGAGCTCAGGAATGAGAAAGGTGCATCACTCTGATGGGGGTCACACTATTGGCCTCCCAATAGCTCCCAAGAGTTAAAGGAACAGATATTTAGTCAGATTATGGAAAGATGAAAAAGCAACAAGTTTGTCGGAGTGTGCGACTTTAACTTCCCCAATATGGTGTGGGCTTTCCTAAGGTCAAGGGGTTTTGATAGGGAGAATCTATTTCCGAGCTTTCAAGAGGGTTCCGTGAAACAGCAGGGAAATCTGAGGAGGTACCATGTTGGACGTTGCTTTGGGAAATGAGCCTGTCCAGGTCACTGGCCTTCCAGTGGGAGAACATTATGGGAACAGTGATTATAACTTCTTCAGTTTTGAGACAATTATGAATAAGAAGAAGTCTGGACCCTAAATATGGGGAAGGCAAATCACGACGTTATTAGATGGAAGAAATTGGGGTGGGGCGGGTCACTGCGAGCAGCTGTTGTCGGGCAAGTCCACATCTGACATGTGGGAGTTGTTTAAAGACCAACTGTTCTCAGATTCGGACCGGTATGTTCCAGTCAGGAGGAAGGACAAGACTGGCAAGTTAAGAGAGACTTGGATGACGAGACGGTTGTGAGTTTTGTCCAAAAATGAAGCATGTGTTGGGTTTAGGACGTTAAAGTCAGACAGGAACCTTGAGGTATATAAAGATAGCAGAGATGAGCTCAAGTATCGCTTTGGGAAGGCCGAAATGGAGCATGAAATGTCCTTGTTAAGCAGGATTAAAGAGATCACAAAGCATTTAAAAACAAGAGGATAACCAGGGAGAGAGTAGAACGACTCACGGATAAAGGAGGGAATTTATGCTTGGAGTTACAGGGTGTGGGTGAGGTAGTAAACGTGTGCTTTGCATCGGTGTTTACCAAGAAGAAGGACACGGAGGACTCTAAGGTTAGAGTGGGGCATGTTAACGTGTGAGGGCATTCTGAGATCAAGAGGTGATGCTGGCTCATTTGAAGAGCATCAAGATGCATTAATCCCCAGGCCCTGATGGGATGTATTCCAGATTATTGAGTGAAGCAAGATAGGAGATTGATTGGGCCTTGATACTTGTGTCCTTATTGGCCAGAGGCGAGGTCCCAGATGACTGGCGCGTCGCCAATTGTGGTTCATTTGTTCAAGAAGGGAAATATGAATAAACTTGGATACTATAAGCCGATTCAGCCTACAACTGTTAGCGGGATGTTAATTGAGAGGATTCTCATGGATAAAATTGACGGGCATTTGGAAAAACGTGGCCTTCTCAGGGACAGGCAGCATGGCTTTGTGCAGGGCAGGTCATGTCTTACAAACTTGATTGAGTGTTTTGAGGATGTGATCAAGGTTATTGATGAAGGCAGAGCCGCGCTTGTTGTCCATATCGATTTCAGTGCAGCATTGGTCAAGGTCCCTCATGGTCGGGCGATACAGAAGATTAAGCTGCATGGGATAAACGGTGAGTTCGTAACTTGGATTCAGCATTGACCTGCCTATAGAAGACAGAAGGCAGTGGTGGTGTTGTGGTGTTATTCTGGCTGGAGGTCTGTTACCAGTAATGTTCCACAGGGATCATTACTCGGACCTTTGTATATATTGCATGAAAAAGTAGATCGTGGTTGCGTAAGTTTGCAAATTACAAAAAAAGATCGGCGGAGTTCTGGACGGTGTAGAGGGCGCCAAAAGGATGCAGCAGAACACACACATATCAGTTACAGATATGAGCAGAGAAATGGCAGATGGATTTCAACCCGAGCAAGTCTACGGTGTTGCACTTTGTGAGGTCAAATGTCAGGGGAAAGTGCACAGTTAGTGGCAGGACACTCAACACCATGGATGGACAGAGGGATCTTGGGGAGCAAGTCCATAGCTCCCTTTAATGGACATGCAAACAGATCCGGTGGATCAATACATTGCCCTCCGCGAAGACGAAGACTTCTACAATTTAGGTGTGGGCGGCGGGAGGGCGCTGACAGGAATGTTGGAGAATAAAGTGGTATTGATGTCAGATTAGTTCCAGTGGATGGTTTGACGGTGAGGGCGGACTCGGTACGGCCGAAGATCCCGTTTCCGTGCTGAGACTCCGTCAGTCCAGCAGAAAGAACAGATCGCCGACAAATGCGGTTCTCCGGCACATCCTGTCGGACAACGAGCAGTAGGTTCCGTCTCGATGGTGACGCCCACTGCGGATAAATGTTCAGAAATGGTCATTATGAGAGTGCACCTGCATTTGCACACGGCGATCCATTGTGTCATCAGAAAATGCACCCAGTTCGAGAAGGATTTAAACCTCAATTAGTCGTATTACCCTGGAACGATTGTGATGATCCACATTTAGAGACACAAATGGGCCCCGGAGAACGAAGCACTAAAGCAAAATAAACACACGACTTCATGTTCCGTGCCCAGCGGGACGGCTGGCGTTGTTGAATTCCAAGGCAGGAGCACACATCACCTTTACTGTTGACCGATATTGTTTGCTTTTGTCCTCCCTACTCGCAGCGTTTACTCGGAACGAGTTTATTTTGCAAGTAATCATGTTGGGTGTGTTCTGCAGTATCTCTGGTGATCACAGTCACTGCAGTGAAGATAATCTTCCTGCATCGCACAAACTCCAAACACGCGGCTTATTTTTAAAATCCTCTTTGTCTGACTCCTGTTTCCCCAAGCGCGATTCTCGTGATTGATTCCATCAAAAGCATTCTATCGGGAAGCAAGTCCTGGTGGGAAATGACGAAATGAAGGAATGCTTCACCATGGAGCAGAGAAATTAGCTCCGTCATGGAGGGATACATCTGAAACCCCACTGCCGTTAGTTCTCTAGTGAATACTCCGGCATTTTCAGTGAAGGGCGGTTTTCCGAACTTTGTTCCAAAATCCGCACCAGCCTTATAAGCAATGCACACATTTAACGCAGTGCTGTTTTCTACCTCGCCCTAACTTCTGTTTTCTATTCTGCACTTGTTCTGAGCAGTGGAACCCATCACAACTGGATAAGGAACAGCAGTATGCAGAATTGATTCACTTCCTTGTGGCTAACATTTTAGCGCAAAAGACATTTCCTTGTCCAGAACCGTTGCCTTGTTATTGTTTCCAGTATGCAGGTGAGGATTCATCTGTGTTCAGAATGTAATCAGTGACTGAGGCCCCAGCCTCTCTGGGATAGCGCCACTCTCGGTGTGAAAAAAGTTCCAATAATTTCAACCCCAAATAGTTGACCCATGAGACCCAATTTTTTAGACTCTCCGGTCAGGGAAAATTGCTCTTCCCTGTCTCGTATCCAAAGAACTAGAAACGTTTGACAAAAGTTAACTTTCATTGCTTCAAAACCGAGCGAATGAGTGACTCAATATCTCCTGATGTGACACTTACCCGGACCCAGGAGTGCGGCCCGTTAACCTTCATCTTACTCTGTAGTGGGAGTCTTCCTTGTTTTGGGTAAGGAAACCAAAATTGAACAGGGGGTTAGAGCCGTGGCCCTATAATAATTGTTGTAAGAAGCCCTTTGCTTTGTACACAACTGCTTTTGCAAACATTTACCAACAAAGCAACATCCTTCCCAATCCTCCACTGCACTAATATATCAGGTTTCAGTGACTAAGACACAGAGGTTCGCAGATTCCTTCAACGTCAACATTTCACAAGCTCTCCTCGTTTAAAAAATCTCAGCATTTCTGTATTTTTCAACAGTTGGATGGCTTCACATTGTTCTCTGTCTAACACGTTGATGCTTATTTCCTGAGCTTGTTTAAACTCAAACTTCAAAGACAAGCCCACTGCCATATGCACCAGTACATGTGTCCACAGATGCAATGAAAGCCCCGCGGTGGCATCACACTCACAGGACATCAGATAGACAGCATTCACAATAAAAAAATATCGTGCAAATTCTTGCAAGAAAGAACAAAACACCAACATCCATTTTCGTGCAAAATGATCATTGTGTTTTTCTACTGCAGGAACTGGGGTTGTGCCGGTGTGTTCAAGGACCGAGTGTGTTGAAGGGAAGCAGCTGTTCTTGAATCTGGTCGTGGTGGTCATAGTCCCTCGAAACTTCTTTGCACCTAAATCACGACTCATCATCCCTCTTCGATTTCTGTCATCACTGACACTGGGAAATATCTTACATTACATCAGACAAATCAGTGACATAGATTGTGAACACTTACGACCACTTCTGGAACCCTGCTGTGTCCCACTAGTCGCAGCCGAGCGGATGGATGTGTTTATCCGTATCCTTTGTTTTCTCCCTGTCCCCCAGCTCCTCCCGAGGCCGGTTCATCACCACAAGCTTCTGCACTGACGGGAGTTTATCGCAAGTCTTCCGAAAATCCAAATACACTCCATCTGCCGTTTCCTTTCTTCAGCACCAGACTGAACATTGGTTTCTGAAGATACTGAATAAAGCGAGCACCGAGAGTGGGGCAAGACCATAACCCTGTGATAAAATGTCACATTGCAACTCACCAGATAGCAGGGAGACCACAGATGGTGATGGAAACACTATTACAACGAATGAAATACTGTCCTTCAATGACGATACCCCAGGCTCTTTCCGGATACAAAGTCAGTGGCTGCTTCATGAACGATGCTGCCCAAACTATCTCAGTGTAAATAATTTGTGCCAGATGGTGTTCTGGTGTTCCGTCTGGGCACCCAGACGCTTTCACTTGATTGTTCCCTTCTGACAGAGCAGTCAGCCACCACCCACCCACTCCGAATTCCAAACACAGGCGTAAAACAGAAGATTTTGGTCTCGGTGTCAAACTGAAACCTGTTTTGTGTTGCTGGAACTCACCTTCAGCCAACGCGGCCCGGATTTGGGGAATAATGGTCCTTTCGTTGTATTTTTTACTCTAACCCAGAAGCAGTAACAGAAACGCGGGAGGCAATCGATGAGAACATCTGCAGAGACTGTGGGGAAGTGGGATGGGGTTAGGTGTGACCGGCGGAGCACAGGGAGTCGCCAATTCTACTGAGATTGAAGGTAAACGCTTTCATAAAGAGAAATTGATTGGCCGAACGGGAAGTTGTTGAATGTGGGACACAATAGCCGATAGATGCTGAAATCTGGAGCAAAACCAACCAAACAGCTGAAGCAACACAGCGGCCAATGCCACATGTGGAGGCAAAGGGAGAGTCGACGTGTCGGGTCGGCACCCTGTATCAGGACCAGTTAACAAGTCCGGTTATAAATCGCTGCAGAGAAAGCAGACGGCAGATTATATCCACAGGATTCACGGAGTGACTGGGGAAGTCGTGACATGTACGGTGAAATGCCTCTGGTATGTTCGGGATTGATATCAGTATCGTGCGTATTATCCATGGCACATCACCACAATCACAGCGCTGTGATACATTCAGATTTGGGAAAGGAGAGCCTGTCTGTTTTATTTGGCAATTATCAAACCTTTTCTCACCGATTAACTTGGTGAAACCTGAAATAAAATTCTCACTGGGAATAAGGCAACAGATCCCTGGTACTAACGAGTCAAGAACTGGAGACACAGGAACACAGGGAGATTTCATTTGGAGGATTCGCCAGACAGGAACGAAACTGGCAGAAATCGCAGTGGAATCAGAAGACGGGAAATACTGCAAGTTTGATGCAGCTCAATTTGTTAAAATGAAAGATACAAGATCGACAATGCGGCCCCGGCAAGCTGGGATTTCAGTGTCTTCCAGTAGAATGGTTAGTGTGTGTGCTGGAAAATGGGGCTTTCCGATATCTCTGCAGATTCCAGCTGGCTTCTGGAACACTGCCCGTGTGTGTCATTACAAGCCATACTGCTTCAGATGGATTGGTGCCATGAAAGATAACGAAGTACAGTTAACAGCTGTTGTGTTAAATCTCATCCGTCACAGTAGCTTTCAGGACTAAAACGGCCCGAGTGGGCGAAGGCGGCGGAATTCTGCCCCCGGAAGGAGGTCGCTCATTGCATTTTACCTGTCACTTTAAACCCCCGTTCTCTCAATTTCTGAGCTAACGTGCTGCGCCTGCTGCAGCGATGATTGTCATTTGTAGGTGAGTGCCCATGTTCTACATAATGTTGATGCCATGAAAAGTTCTGTTGGTGCATCACGCACCTCGTGGCGAAAAGAGAAAACTTGTAACGTGTTATTGGGACAAGTTGTACAGACAAGTGTTTGTGATATCTCTCGAGGGGTAAAATGCACAATCAGTAAAACAGCTCACGTTAGTTGTTTGTTCAATGAGTTGTGGATGAGGAGAGTTACAGACGTCCCCCCCTGATGGTCCCAGTGGATCTTCCCTCTCCTGTATCAGAGCTTCACAAATTAAATGCCAGTTCATTGGGCAATGGGACCGCTTTGAACAACTGATCGCAGCTTCACACGGGAAATGGGGTATCCAGCAATTTACTCCACAGTGAGCATTTCCTACCCTGTACTTGCAGCGGCTGGCATTCCCGATCAGACCCTGGACCTAGATATTATTTTAATGGCTCCGTCTTTCTGTTACCTGCGACACTTACTGCATTTTGATCGGTCTGTTGTCCAATTCCCTGATCAGTTGTGTCATTTCCCCTGGAGTACGGCAGGTTGCACTTCTGGGGAACGTTCATTCTTTTTTTCCTGTGTTCTCTCCCTCACCCCTCTCTCTCAGTTCCTGGCATTTGTGAACGGACGAACATGATTTGTACATCCACCCGACAGCGGAGTTTCTTGCTATGACAACGCCGGCCCCACCCTATCAGAGGGAGCCCTGACGCCCCATCCATCCCACCCCATCCGTCTTGCAACCTGAAACTCACTACTGTTCTCCCTTCCCGTGCTCGGGTGAGGGGTCGCCCACCTGAAAGGTTCACTCGGTTTCTTCTCTCCACCAACTGCCGAGTGTATTCAGTCTTCTCCGGTGACTTTGCTTCAGGTGTCCACAACATCTTCATGTGGGGCAAGTCGCCAGTCAGTAATTTGCTAGCGGTTCTGTTCTGGCCGGGACATTGCAGGAAGAATGTGAAGGCTTTGGCGAGGAAATGGAAGAGTTTCCCGGGATTCTGCCTGGATCGGAGAGCACACGCCATAGGGAGCAGGTGGACAAACTTAGATTGTTTTCTCTGGAGGGTCGGAGGCTGAGTGGAGAGACGAAAGAAGTAGATAAAATTATGAGAGGAATAAACAGGGGAGATAGTCGGAGATTTTTCCCTAGTGTATAAATTAGTGGATGTCACATACGACAGGGCTTAGTTTTATGGTGATGGGGAGGAGACTAAAGGAGATTTACCAGGGATTTTCACACAAAGAGAGCGGGAGGTGCCTGAAACGCACTGTCGGGGGTACTGGTGGAACCAGGAACAACAACAGCATTTGCGGGCATTTGGACAGACACATGAATCAACAGGGAATGAAGGATTATGAATCATGTGCGTGCAAACAAAATTAGTTTTATTTGGCATCGAGTTCGACAAAGTCACCTTGGGCTGAAGGGCGCGTTCAATGTTCTATCTGCGTTCTATCTCCATGTTCAAAGGTCTCTGCTCTACGTTCTGTGTTTTGTGCTTTATGTGCGCTGACCTTGTCTCCCGTCTCCACATGACGGAGCATTAGTCAGATCCGATGTTCTTTATCCAGATGTGCAGCTGAGCTGTTACAGAAGGCAGCGATTCCAGGTCGCGCCTCTTTGCAGAACGCTCAGGATTCCTTTCCCATCCACATCAGTTGAAGTTCATTCGTGGTTTTTACGTTGTTTTAAAATTAATTGTCTGTTTTCCTTTCTCCTTCCAGTTGACTTGCTGGCGTTTGTGATCCTGTCCCGTGGAAAATGCGGACTCTCCAAATGTCTCACTGGCGACCTGGTGGGAATGGCGGCGGCCGATTTCATGGCGTTGTTATTGCCGTTATTGCAGAGAAGATAAATCATCTCTATTTCTGCGCCCGTTTCTTGCTCACAACTCCGGTATGTGCTCTAATGCTTGTCTTTAAAATTGCATGCAGGGCTGCTCCGTCTGGCCAATAGATACGATTTCTACTGACAGTTGCGAAATATATTGAATAACTGAATATTGTTGAAGATATTGAAAATATTGTTTATCTCATAAACGTCTTTAATTTAAATATGTTACTCGCTGTAAGCGGAGAGTGGGTTGCATCTGAAAGAAGCTGTCAGAGGAGCAGTGGCATCAGATACAATGACTTCGTTGTTCAGACACGCATTGAAGTGGGCAAGTCCTTGAAGTAAACGCACCTTGGACAGGGAACTTGGATTCGTGTCGAAGGCCAAAGACGCCGGTGTGGATCGGTTGGGCTCAAGGGCCGTTCCTTTATCAATGATCTTCCGACCATTGTGTCGGAAGTAGGGACTTTCCCCAATGATTGTAAAATGAGCAGTTTAGTTTGGAACTCAGCAGTAAGGAAGTAACCCATATCTACTCGAGCACTGACTGACAAATGGCAAAAATACATCTGCTCGAAAGCTTCAGTGAAGTACAGAAGAAAAAGAAATACTCGGCCACTGCAATAGAGAGAGCAGAGCATGACCTGGCAGAGCACACGGGAGGACTGGAAGTGTAAAGTGCATCTGTGTTTATGCACGGAGACCGGTGGTGAGGTGATGCCCCAGAACGTTGGTCAGCATGAAGGAACACGCTGGTACAGTCACAGAGAGGGGCTGGAAGACGGGCGGGACAGGGAACTGAACATCCCAGTATTCACAATTTCAAGACACGAAACGGACGGATGCAGAAGAGGAGGGGGGCGGGTGCATGATTTAGCAAGGAGACAATCTCTGGATGGTTGAAGGAGAAGCTTTGGCCGGCGTTTGCTGGAAGACAGAACAGGCCGCAGGTGCCGGAATCTGGAACAAGAACATGGAGAAATTCAGTCTCTTGAGCAGAAATCCTGGAGGCAAAAGGCATTTGGGAAAGTTCCGGGTCGATGCCCTTTCTCAGGATTGACAGAGGAGAGGAGAGGGAGAGCGGGATGAGGGAGGGTTGGGACGGACGCCGGGTGATGACAAGGGGAAACAGCTGAGGCAGGCGGGACGATGGGCAAGTTTAAACAGGTGGTCAGTGGCGCAAGGGGACTGGAAAGGTGAAGACAGGGAGAAGAAACCTCGGTGGACAGGAGAGTGTGCGGGGGAGGAGAGCACCAGGGGCTGGACCCCTGAGGTTGAAGTCCGCATTGTTGGCAGCATCGGGTTAGAAGCCTCCCAAGTGGAATATGAACTCTTCTTTATTTTCCATTTTGGTTTGGCCTCTCCGTAGTAATGTAGAAGGCCAAGGGAGACACGTCGGTGCAGGAAGGGAAGAAGAGATCAAATGGCATGCACCAGGATATCAGAGATGGCCGCTGGGGTAAAGCGCAGCTGCTCCGCTCAGCGATCGCCCAGTCTACACTTGGTAGAGGCGGCCACGTCGAATGCAGTGGACCAGATTAGAAGAGGCGCGGGTGCATTAGAAGAGGGCTGTTCAGGTCTCTGGGTGGTAGTGAGCGTGGAGGTGAAGGGACAGGTCCTGCTCCACCTACGGTTGCAGGCAAAAGTACATGCGGACTGGGAGGGTGGGTGGGGAAGGATGAGGGGACCAGGTATTCCGAAGAGTTTGGCCCTTGCAAAGAACAGAAAGGGGGCCAAGATGTGACTGGTGGTGGGTAACGTTGGGGCCTGCAGAAGTGGCGACAGGTGATGTGTTCCATGTGCAGAATGGTGAAGTGGGAGGGGACGATCAAAGGAACAACCGCACTTTCGTCTGGGTTGATTGTGGGTGTGTGGAGAACAAACGTGCGGGATGTGGGAGGAATGCGTGTGAGGATTTCATCCACTGCGGCAGCGGGGGAGCACTGTTCAGGAAGAAGGAGGACATTTCGCAATCACCAGTGCAGAAGGTTCATCATGAAAACATCTGCATCGGTGACGGAGGAATTGTGAAAAAAGAACGTCATCTTTCCAGGAGCCCGGGTGGGATGAGATATTGTCCCTTCCCACTGACCTCCGGGTCACCTTTCATGTCCTCCACCATGTTGACAGCTTCCCATTCCCTGCTCCAAACCGGCTCAAGTCTGCCCGGATATTCCAGTCTGTGGAAACATCCTTCTCCCAGCAGCAAGGTCTGAGGACCCTCCATTTCCTTCTTGAACAAATACACAACCAGTTCTCCTCCAGGAACCCTCACGTCACTTCGCAGAAATTACTTTTACAAACTTTCTGATTCCTCCAACTTCAGGCAGCCCAAAGCCGGAGCCGTGAGCACTCGCACACGACCCAGCTCCGCCTGTTCGTTTGCTGCGGAAGACTGTCCTTCTGAAACCATAAGACCAAAAGACCATAAGCCCATGAGACACCGGAGCAGAATTACCCAATTAGGCCCATCGATTCTGCTCCGCTATTCATCAAACATAGGACAGTACAGCACAATACAGGCCCTTCGGCCCCTAATGTTGTGCCGACCTCTTAACCTCGCCTAAGACCATTTAACCCCTTCTTCCTACATATCCCTCTATTTTAAATTCCTCCATATGCTTATCTAGTAATGTCTTGAATTAGACCAATGTACCTGCCTCCACCACCGCCCCAGGCAGCGCATTCCATGTCCCAACCACTCTCTGGGTAAAAGAAAACCCTGATATCTCCCTTGAACTTCCCACCCATTACTTTAAAGCCATTCCCTCTTGTATTGAGCATTGGTGCCCTGGGAAAGATGCACTGGCTGTCTACTCTATCTACTCCTCTTAATATTTTGTACACCTCTATCATGTCTCCTCTCATCCTCCTCTCCAAAGAGTAAAGCCCCATCTCCCTTAGTCTCTCCTCATGCATACTCTCTAAATCAGGCAGCATCCTGGTAAATCTCCTCTGCTCCCTCTCCAATGCTTCCACATCCTTCCTATAATGAGGCAACCAGAATTGGACACAGTACTCCAAGTGTGGTCTAACCAGAGTTTTGTAGAGCTGCATCATCACCTTGTGTCTCTTAAACTCGATCCCACGACTTATGCCAACATCCCATAAGCTTCCTTAACTACCCGATCCACCTGTGAGGCAACTTTCAGTGATCTGTGGATGTGAACCCCCAGATCCCTCTGCTCCTCTGTACAGAGGTAGAGAGGAGGGAGCACCTTAAAGGGGGGTGGGGAGAGGCAGAGGTGTGTGGGAATTCCAGCATTTGGAATTAGACCAAGAACGATAATTGGTAGTGGGCAAAGTATGGCAGGTGGTGGTACATGAGGAACCAGAGTGAAACATCCTTCGTGTTGTGACTGGAGGAGTGCACGAGCCCTGGGATGCTCACATTGAGGTCACGGTCCAGTGTTGGATATTTCAGAGCCAGATGCTGGCTGGGTCACATGGCCACCCATAACCCATCAGCACAGCTGTATGAATGCAGACACATAACTGCACCTGCACAGTGCGCACCCTCGCTACCGCACAGTGCATGGCAGGTAAAGTACTTGTTTGGATTTTGGAAGCAGATGACTCCAACTCATCACGGTTTGAGATCCAGCCTACTACAGTGGTGTCATCTGCCAACTTGTAGATGGAGTTAGAGCAGTATCTGGCCACACAGTCATGAGTGTGTAGGGAGTAGAGTAGAGGACTGAGGACGCAGCCTTGTGGGGCACCAGTGTTGAGGATGACCATGGCGGAGGGGTTGCTGCCTGTCCTCACTGACTGTGGTCTGTTGGTCAGAAAGTCAAGGATCCAGTTGCAGAGGGAGGTGTTGGGTCCCAGGGCTGAGTTTGGTGATGAGTTTACTTGGGATTATTGTGTTGAAGACAGAGCTGTGGTCAATAAACAGTCGTGTGTCTTCACTGTCCAGATGCTCCAGAGATGAGTGTAGGGCCAGGGAGGGAGGGAGGGGAGTTCTGTGCTCCCACTGGGGGCTTTGAGTTGTA
>JAUZTB010000017.1:229512-241625 GCA_034780895.1 Rhynchobatus australiae
GGGTCTTTGATTATGCTGGCTACTTCACCAAGACAGCAAGAGGTAAAGACAGAGTCCAAGGAGGGGAGGCTGGTGTCCGTGATGCACTGGGCTTGGCGTACAACAGGCTGATATGCTATGGCATGTTGATGTGAGGAAAGAGGATGTGCTGGAACTTTTGAAAAACATTAAGATAGGTAAGTCACCAGAGCTGGACAGGATATATCCAGGGTTATTACGGGAAGAGTGGGAAGAGATTGCTGCACCTTTGGCAATGATCACTGGACACAGTAGTAGTGCCAGATGATTGGATGGTGGCAAATGTTGTTCCTTTGATCAAGAAAGGGAATAGGGATAACCCTGGGAATTACAGGCCAGTGAGTCTTACTTCATGGTGGGCAAATTACTGGAGTAGATTCTTACAAAACAGGATTTATGGGCATTTGGAGAAGCACAGGCTAAGTAGGGATAGTCAGCATAGCTTTGTGAAGGGCAGGTCGTGCCTCACGAGCCTGATTGAATTCTTTGATGAAGGTCGAGCAGTGAATGTGGTGTACATGGATTTTAGTAAGGCATTTGATAAGGTTCCTCATCAAAGGCACATTCAGAAAGTCAGGAAGCATGGGATCCAGGGAAACTTGGCTGTGTGGATTCAGATTTGGCTCACCCATAGAAGACAAAGGGTGGTTGTCGATGGAGCGTATTCTGCCTGGAGGTCAGTGACTAGTAGTGTTCCACAGGGATCTGTTCTGGGACCCCTGTTCTTTATGATTTTTATAATTGACTTGGATGAGGATGTGGAAGGGTGGGTTAATAAGTTTGCAGATAATACGTAGGGTGGTGGTGCTGTGGGAAGTATAGAAGGATGCTGTAGGTTACAACAAGACATTAATAGGATGCATACCTGGGCTAAGAAGAGGCAGATGGAGTTCAACCCAGGAAAATATACTTTGGAAGATCGAACTTCAAGGCAAAATACAAGGTTAATAGCAGGACTCTTAGTAGTGTGGAGGAACAGGGGGATCTTAGGGTCCAAGGTTGAGCTGGCTGGGGCTTTTCTCTTTGAAGCAAAGGAGGATGAGAGGTGACTTGATAGAGGTGTACAAGATGATGAGGCATAGATCGAGTGGACAGTCAGTGATTTTTTCCCAGGGTGAAAATTGCTAACACGAGGAGGTATAATTTTAAGTGACTGGAGGAAGGTAGAGAGGAGATGAGAGAGGTATATTTAGTGTAGCAGTTAGCGTAATGCTTTACAGCACCAGTGACCCAGGTTCAATTTGGCCACTGTCTGTAAGGAGTTTGTACATTCTCCCCGTGTCTGTGTGGGTTTCCTCCAGATGCTCTGGTTTCCCCCCACATTCCAAAGGTGCACAAGTTAGGAAGTTGTGGGCATGCTACATTGGTGCCGTAAGCATGGCGACACTTGCGGGCTGCCCCCAGAACACTCTACGCAAAAAGATGCATTTCACTGTGTGATTCAATGTACATGTGACCAATAAAGACATCTTATCTTATCTTTTTACAGAGTGGTAGGTGCGTGGAATGCACTGCTGGTAGAGGTGGTGGGGGCAGATACATTGGGGACACTTAAGACACTCTTAGACAGGCACCTGAATGATAGAAAAATAGGAGGGCTGTGTGGGAGGGAAGGGTTAGATAGATCTTAGAGCAGGATAAAATGTCGGCACAACATTGTGGGCTGAAGGCCCTGTTCTGTGCTATGATGTTCTGTGTGTGAGAATAGGTTGCAGGGAAATGTGGGGTTTGGAATTGATGGGATTGCTCTGAAAGCCACTATAAACTTGATGGACTGAATGTCACAAAGAGCTATAATAACTCCCCTTTGCTGCTTTATGCTGCTTATCTAGACTGAGGTGATTTATAGAATGAATTTGAGCAGTGGGCAGAACCCCATACAGTAAATTGGAGAATGAGCATTAGAGTTAGTACTCAGGGTTAGGATTTTGAGGCAGCAATGCTAACTTTTGTATCACCATGCCAACTCACTCCTTATACCTCCATGGTTTCCACTGTTGAGATTAAAGACCCTAGTTTTAGATTGAACTACTTCACTTTCCATCTTTATGAAAAATTCTATCATGTTAGGGTCACTGTTCTCTGAAGGACACTGTACAACACAATTAACTAACCCCTTCTCATTGAACGATCCCAATCTAGTTGTCTGTTCTCTAAATATCTTTGTCTGCTGTCTTAACTGTTTGGAGACCCAAAAGCAACTCCCACCAATGTTTTTTGACCCTTGAAGTTTCTTAGCTCCATCCAGACTGAATGTAATAAACAGAATCAGTATGTGATTCTCTTGCACATCCTCAATGCTGCCTGAAGTAAAATTCTTATCCCTTCCAATCGTATCTGCTTCCACCACCACCATGCACCCCACCCCACACCCCCGCACATTCCAAGCACCTACATTCTCTGTTTTAAAAAAATTATCTACCCCATCATATCCTTTATTTAGTGTGACAAACAGACTAAACACACTACTTCAGCTGCAGCCTAACTAATGTTATATTGCTGTACTATTGTGTACAGTTCTGGACACCACTTTATAAGAAGGATGTGTAGGCTTTGGAGAGATTCAGAAGAAATTTACCAGGACTTTGCCTGGATTAGAGAATATTGGCCATTTGGAGAAGTTGGACAAACTTAGATGTTTTTTTCTGGAGCATCAGGGGTTAACGGGAGACCTGACGGAAGTTTATAAATTGTGAGGTTCACAGTTAGAGTAGACAGTCAGTCTGTTTCTGAGGGTAGAAACATCAAACACTTGGAGAGCATAGCTCTCAAGTGAGAGGGGGTGAATTTTAAAGGAGGTGTGAGAGGGAAGTTTTTTAAGCACGGAGTGGTACATGTCTGGGACGCTGCCAAGGGTGGTGGTTGTGGAAGCAATAGCATCACTTAAGAGGCATTTAGACAGGCACAAGAATATGGAGGGATATGGATTATGTGCAAGCAGATAGGATTAGTTTAATTTGGCATCATGATTGACACAGACATGGTGGGCCGAAGAGCCTGTTCCTATGCTGTACTGTTCTATGTTTGATGTTCCAAAACTTTCCTGTTGTATTCTGTGCTCCAGCTAGTGAAGGCAAGTATCCTGTATATCTTCTTAACAACATTATCCTTCTATGCCGCTGTATTCAGTGATTGCTGGACATGCACACAGAGGTGGCTCTTTTCCTCAATTATTCCTCAGATCCTACCATTCATTGTGTATACCCTTGCCTGCTTAGTCCTCCCAAAATGCATCACCTCACACCGATCAGGATTATGTTTCACCTGCACATCTAACCAACCAACTCATCAATATCATTCTGTAGTTTAATATTACCCTTATTATCAAATAAAGTAAAAATTTTTGTTTCATCTGCAAACTTACCAACCATACTGCCCACATTTACATCCAGATTATCTTGTATATAACAAACAGCAAGGGTACCAGCACCCAGCCCTGTGATACACCATGGGTTAGGGGTTTGCAGTCACACAAACTATCCTTGGCCATCACTCTATGCCTCCTGACACCTTCAGTTTTAGATCCAATTTGCTTTAGATCCCATGGACTCATCTCTTGGATGAGTTTCCTTCGTGGGACCCTGTCAAAGACCCATCTGCCTGTTCATGGTCTCTATCCTTCTATTCCCTGCCCATTCATGTGCCTGTCTAAATGCACTGCAGCTGGTGGTGGAGGGAATGATTATTCAAGGTGGTGGATGTGATACCAATTCATGGTGTTTTTTTCTGATTGTTGATGAACTTCTTGCATGTCGTTGGTACCACATTTATCTGTACAAGTGGAGAATATGCCATTGTACTCCTAACAGCACCTCCTAAATGGCAGAAAGGCTTTGAGTGTTCGGAAGTTAGCCACTCCTCGCATAATATCAACCCTTCACGTGCTCTTCTGGCCACAATATTTCCACTGAGCTTTGCGTTGTCTGTGAATTTGGAAATGTTGCAATTGGTTTCCTTTTGCTGTCTACAGGCAAATGGATTATCTCATTTGTTGAGGAACTGCAAATCAAATTAAACATTGTGCAATCTTCAACAAACATCCCCACTTCTGACTTTATGACGAGAGGATGGCCATTGATAAAACAGCTAAAGATGACTGAGCCTAACTGAGTGCTGACTGTTCTGGATCTGAAATGATTGATCTCCAACAACCACAATCATCTTCATTTCTGCAAAGAATTAATCCAATCACAGAACTCATAGTCTAGACAGATACAGCACGGAAACAAGCCTTCAGCTGAACTCCTCCATTCCAAACAAGATGCCCATCTGAGCTGGTCTCAGTTGCCTGCGTTTGGCCCATATCCTTCTAAATCTTGCCTACCCATGTACCTGTCCAAGTACCTTTTAAATGTTAATGAACCTGCCTCAACCACTTCCTCTGGTAGCTCATTCCATACACTGACCATTCTCTGGGAGAAAAAGTTGTCCCTCAGGTTCCTATTAAATCTTTGCCCTTTCACCTTACACCTATGCCCTCATGTTCTTGATTCCTCAACCCTGGTTAAAAGACTGCGCATTGACAATATCTATGCCTCTCATGATTTCATACATCTGTATCGGATCACCCCTCATTCTCCTACACTCCAAAGAAAGTAGTCCAAACCTGCTCAATCTCTCTCCATTATTCCATCCATTGAGTCCTGGCAACATCCTCTTAAATCTCCTCTGCACCATCTCTAAAGCTTCCACATCCTTCCTGCAATGAGGCAACCAGAACTGAACACAATACTCCAAGTACGGTCTAACCAGACTTCAATAGAGCTACAACATTACCTCGCAGCTCTTGAACTCAATACCCCGACTAATGAAGGCCAACACACCATACACCTTCTGAACAACCCTATCAACCTGCACGGCAACCTTGAGGTATCCACGGACATGGAACCCACAATCCCTCTGCTCCTCCACACTGCTAAGAGTCCTGCCATTAACCTTATATTCTGCCTTCAAATTCGATCTCCCGAAGTTTATCACTTCACACTTTTCCAACATGAACTCCAACTGCCACTTTTCAGCCCACATTTGTATTCTATCAATATCCTGGTGTAATCTACAGCAACCTTATACACTATCCACAATACCACCAATCTTTGTATCATCAGCAAACTTACTAACCCACCCTTCCACATCCATATCCAAGTCATTTATAAAAATCACAAAGAGAAGTGGTCCCAGCCTATGTTTCTCCAAATGCCAATAAATCCTGTATCTAACAATCTTTTCCAGTAATTTACCCACCATTGAACTAAGATTCACTGGCCTGTAATTCTCAGGTTTGCCCCTGCTCCCTTTCTTGAACAATGGAACAACATTTGCCACCCTCCAATCATCTACACCACTCCTGTGGCCAATGAGGATGCAAAGATCATCGCCAAAGCCGCAGCTATCTCTTCCCTTGCTTCCCATAATAACCTTGGATCTATCCTGTCCAGCACCGGTGACTTATCTATCCTAATGTTTTTCAAAAGTTCCAGCACATCCTCTTTCCTCACGTTGACATAGCCAGCACATCAGACAATCCAATGCCATCCTCACAAACGTGAATATCTCTCTCACTGGTGAATACTGAAACAAAGTATTCATTAAGGACCTTACGGATCATTTCAGTGGACTTCTGACAGCAGCTAATTTTTCTCACATTGAGAATAGCGGGGCAAGACTGCGCAGGCACGTGACGTAAGCAGTTAGCGCGCGAGCAGTTTAAAAAGCAAACCGCTGCATACAGCGGGCAATGTTGCAGCAGGCAGTGGAGTGAGAGGCAGCAGAGTGGTTGGGCTTTGGCTCAATGGGCTTAGGCATAAAGGGGCGAGGCGAGGTAGGGGATTTGAGGAAAGGAAGTAGAATGAGTGTGGTTTTCTGTGCTCAGTGTCAGATGTGGGAGGTCCTGGAGTCTCCCAGCCTCCAGGATGACCACATCTGCACCCCGTGTATCAAGCTGCAGTTCCTAAGGGACCGTGTTAGAGAACTGGAGATGCAGCTCGATGACCTTCACATCGAGAATGAGGAGGTGATAGAAAGGACATCATGGGCCTAAGGGCCTGTTCCTGTACTGTACTGTTCTAAGTCCACTTTGCATGCAGGCTTTGCTAATTTTCTGTGTTACACTCTTGGTGATAGATCAGCCAGCCTTGCTCACGAGAAGAAGCTGAAGAGGTAGATCTGTCACTTGGGGTTCGAATGTTTGCCACCGACACGCTAATAACCCTGACAACTAATGTCCAAATGAGAACTCTGCTCCACAGATGCAATTTCAGTGGGTGAAATAGCAACTAGGTTCTCTAAATTTAGTTTTGTTGTTTCTACCTCTAGACACCTCAGAAAAATTGCATAAAGCTGTCGGGAACTTGGTTTTGAGATTGGATACGGTTCAAAATTTTCAAATGGTAAAGTATTTGCTTCCTGGTGGCAGACATTCAAAGTTACTCCTTATTCTACCCTCTCACCAGATAAGGTCAAATTCATTATCATTTCCATTGGTGAAAAGATCATTATGGGAGGAGTATGATCCAGGCAGAGATAATGTGAGCAGGATATCAAACTTGGCCTACGAACAAAGAACTAGATGACATAAAAGGAAACACAGCAGATCCAACAAACTTGAGGCAAGCTACCAGCTTTTCTCTAGCTCTTCCTTTTCATTTTGCACAGGCCAGCTTTACCTGAAATAATGACACAATATGACCATCCCAGCAGATGCTACGCATTAAACTACATCCAATTTAAAAGCAAGAAAAATGTGAACAGTGATATCATTGGAATAAATTAACAAGTTCTAATAATGCTTCAGGCATGAATCAGGTCATAGAACCACAGAGCATGGAAACAGGGCCCTGAGCCAACGAGTCCATGTTGACCATTAAATTAATTTTTTTAATTAATTTTAATTTTTTTTAATTTTTAAATTTTATTAAGCACCCACGTATATTAATCTTATATGATTCTTCCAGCATCCCTATCAACTCTTCCCACATTCTACCACTCACCTACACAATAGGCAATTTACAGCAGACAATTAACCTACCAGCCTGCAAGTCTTTGGGATATGGGTAGAAACCAGAGCATCTGGAAGAATTCTTCAGAGAATATCCTCAGAGTGAGAATATCCTCATGGATCGCAGAGGTCAGGGTTGAATCCAGGTCACTGGAGCTGAGGCAGCAACTCTATTAGTACCGTGCCATCTTGAAAATGGAAATTTACCCTAATATCTGTTGCAAAGGCCTGTATCAAAAAAAAGCCATGATCCCAAAATATACAACGTAATGAAAGTAATTGACGTTGATCAATCAAAACTCAAAAAAAAATTGTCGATGTGGGATATCGGATATAAAAGTAGAAGATGCTGGAAACATTCATCATTTCTCTTCATCTGATGTAGTGCCTATGATATGAAATGTTAATTCTGTTTCTTTTTCCACAGATGCTACCTGACAGCTGAAGGTTTCCAGTATTTTCTATTTTTGCTTCTGAATTTGACTAACTCCAGACTGACACCAGAAAATAATGGCATTCTTTACTATAACCTAACCAGACACAAACAACAAAGATTAACAAGACCTGCCCTCTTTACACCCTCTATCTATTCATTCATTCTCACATTTCTGCTGGACCTTTGCCTCCAGATGCTACCTGATAGCTGGACGTTTCCAGTATTTTTATTGAATTTGACTCTCTTGGTCACCATGAAATAATGGCAAATATGGCAGTGTACCAAAATGCAGATAAACGGGACTAGTTCAGGTAGGCACATTGGTCAGCAAGGACGAGTTGGGGTGAAGGGCCCATGTTATATGACACACGGTAGTGCTGGAGAAGTGTTTTTCTGACTCAATGTCTGTGACCAGTATGGTAAGATGAAAAACAATGAATGATTTCCCTGTTGCAACAGCTACCAATGGCTGGATGTAACTACAGGGTTAAAAAAGCATCTTTCTCTAAGTTAATGAAACCCTGTGAAACAGCAAGACATCAATGTGGAAAAAAGCCCCAAGTGTTAATCGGGTGCAGTTAAATGGACAGCTTTGCAAAACAATCAGGGTATGAATCAGCCAAGTGAGACAATGGGGAGTGTGAATTTACCCCATCAGACAAGATCCCAGGGCTTTGTTTGAGTTCGTCACAAACCTCTCTCAGCTGCGCACTCATGGGGCTACCTGCCCTCTAGAAGACTGGAATTTTTATCTGTTCTGTAACAGTGGAATTTTTCTGCACTAATGACTGATGAGACTTTTGAAAACAACGGGAAGGGTTAGCAAAGGTGTGGAATCCTTTGTTATGCTGGGACAAAGTGGGGCACAAAGCCCTCCTTGACCATAAAGATGCGCCCTGCAAGGAAGTCCTTCGGAGTTTCTCCACGGGTTGGTTCGTGGCCAATGCCTGGCAACTATCAAGCCCCTTCACATCTTGCTGAAGTACCCTGGGGCTCCCCTTCAGCAATAGACTGAGTGTTAGAGACACAACACAACAGTACTGGATGCCGCTAAGTATCACTGAGAACTGCATGCAAACGTGAGCTCAGTTTTACCAGGGAAGTGTTAAGTGAGAGAGTTTGGGTTTTTGGTCTTGTTTCTTTTAATTTGGGTTAAATTAGATATGTGATTAGAACTGTAATGTCCTTTGTTTTTAGTTGTGTTAAATAAAGTTACTGAAACTTTTCATGAAATTGTGCTCTTTCATTACAGATTCTGTCCTTCGAAAGGAACCCAAGAATCCTGAGTCCTGTTGTAATGCAACCAGTGGTGTTCTGCAGGGATCAGTGCTGGGACCTCTGTTGTTTCAGATGTAAGTGATTCAGACAAAAATGTAGGTAGCCTGATTTGCAAGTTTACAGACAACATGAAAATTGGCAGAGTTGTGGACAGTAAGGAAAGATGTCAAAGTATATAGCAGGACGTAGAGCAGTTTGCAATATCCATGGCGAAATGGCAGATGACATTTAATCCAGACAAGTATGAAATGTTGCATTTTGTAAGTAAAATGCAAGAGGAAAGTATACAGCAAATGGCAGGTGCCTTAGGAGAATTAACCTAAAGAGGGATTTTGGAGTGCAAGTCCATAGCACCCTGAAATAGCAACCCAAGTACATGGGTGATAAAGAAAGCAGATGGATCTTCCCTTTACCGGACAAGGCATTGAGTATAACATTTGGGAAGTCATGTTGCCTCTGTATAAAAAGATTCCTTAGGCCACATTGGAGTATCGTGCACAGTTCTGATGCCACATTACAGGAAGGAAATGGAGGATTTGGAGAGAGCACAAAAGAGGTTATCCAGGATGTTGCCTGGACTAGAGAATATTAGCTACAAGGAGAGGTTGGACAAAATTGGATTGTTTTCTCTTGAGCATCAGAGGCTGAGGAGAGATCTGATAGAAGCATACAAAATTACAAGAGGCATTATTAAGGTAATTAGTCAAGAGTCTTTTTCTCAGGGCGGAGTTTGTTAGGAGTGTCCAGGAAGGATTTCTAACGTAGTATGTGGACAGGCTGACGAGAGGTAAGGCCATACTGGACCTCGTACTAGACAATGAGCCCAATCAGCTTTCAGATCTTTCAGTGTGAAAGCATTTTGGAGACAGTGGCCATAGCTCCTTGACCTTTACCATAGCCTTGGAGAGGGATAGGAGCAGATGATATGGGAAAATATTTAATTGGGGAGGAGGAATTATGATGCTATTAGGCAGGATCTTGGAAGTGTAAATTGAGAACAGATGTTCTTGGGGAAGTGCACAACAGAAATGTGGAGGTTGTTTAGGGAGTATTTGCATGGGGTTCTGGATAGGTTTGTTCCATTTGAGGCAGGGTAAGGATGGTAGATATAAGATTTCTTTATTAGTCACATCAAAACACAGAGTGAAACACATCTTTGCGTTGAATGTTCTGGGGACAGCCACAAGTGTCGCTACGCTTCCAGTGCCAACATAGCTTGCCCACAACTTCCTGACCCGTACGTCTTTGGAATGTGGGAAGAAACTGGAGCACACGGAGGAAACCCATGCAGACATGGGAAGAATATACAAACTCCTCACAGACGCAACCGGAATTGAACCCGGGTCACTAGCACTGTTATAGTGTCACACTAACCGCTACACTATCGTGGCTGCCCAAGTGAGAGAAGGAACCATGGTTGACAAGAGACGTAGAATATCTTGTCAAGAGGAAAAAAAGCTTACCTAAACTTCAGAAAGCAAGGATTAGACAGAGCTCTGGAGAGTTACAAGGTAGTCAGGAGGGAGTTTAAGAATGGGCAGGAGAGCTAGAAGGGGGCATGAGAAGGTCTTGGCGAGTAGGATAAAGGAAAACACCAAGGAGTTCTACATGTATGTGAAGAATAGAAGGATGACAAGAGTGAGGGTAGGACTAATCAGGAATAAGAGAGGAAACATGTGTCTGGAGTCCTAGGAGGTAGGGCAGGTCCTTAATGAATATTTTGCTTCAGTATTCACCAGTAGAGAGACCTCGACGTTTGTGAGGGTGGTGCACAACAGGCTGATAGGCAAGGGCATGTCGACATGAGGAAAGCGGATTGCTTGAACTTTTGAAAAACATTACGATAGATAACTCACCGGAGCTGACAGAATATATCCAAGGTTTTACGGGAAGCAAGGGAAGAGATTGCTGCATCTTTGGTGATGATCTTTGTGTCCTCACTGGCCATAGGAGTAGTGCCAGATGATTGGACGGAGGCAAATATTGTTCCTTTGTTTAAGAAAGGGAATAGGGTATAACCTGGGAATTACAGGCCAGTGAGTCTCACTTCAGTGGTGGGCAAATTACTAGAGAAGATTCTTAGAGACAGGAGTTATGGGCGTTTAGAGAAGCATAGAGTGATTAGGGACAGTCAGCATAGATTTGAGAGGGGCAGGTCATGCCTCAAAACCCTGACTGAATTCTTTGAGGATGTGACAAAGCATATTGATAAAGGTAGAGCAGTGGATGTGGTGTACTTGGATTTTAGTAAGGCATTTGATAAGGTTCCCCATGGAAGGCACATTCAGAAAGTCCAAAGGCATGGGATCCAGGGAAACTTGGTGTGTGGATTCAGAATTAGCTCACCCATCAAAGACAGAGGATGGTTGTCGATGGAGCATATTCTACCTGGAGGTCGGTGACCAGTAGTGTTCCACACGGATCTGTTCTGGGACCCCTGCTCTGTGATTTTTATAAATGACTTCCATGAGGATGTGGAAGGGTGGGTTAGTTTGCAATTGGCACAAAGGTGGTGGTGTTGTGGATAGTGTAGAAGGATACTGTAGGTTACAACAGGACATTGATAGGATGAGCTGGGCTGAGAAGTGGCAGATGGAGTTCAACCCGGAAAAGTGTGAAGTGATACACGTTGGAAGATCAAATTTGAAGGCAGAATACAAGGTTAATGGTAGGACTTAAGCAGTGTGGAGGAACAGTGGAATCTTTGGGTCCACATCCATAGATCCCTCATAAGGAGGCATATGGTGTGTTGGCCTTCATTATTCAGGGTATTGAGTTTAAGAACTGCAAGGTAATTATGCAGCTCTTGTTCAGATCTGGTCGCCTCATTATAGGAAGGACATGGAAGCTTTAAGATAAGATATCTCTATTAGCCACATGTACATCGAAACACACAGTGCAATGCATCTTTTGAGTAGTGTTCCAGGGCAGCCCACAAGTGTCACCACGCTTCCGGCGTCAACATAGCATGCCCACAACCTCCTAACCCATACATCTTTGGAATATGGGAGGAAACCAACACAGACACAGGGAGAACATACAATCTCCTTATAGACAGTGGCCAGAATTGAACCTGGAATGCTGGCACTGCAATAGCGTTACGCTAACCACTACACTGGGGGGGGGGATGTCAGAAGTAAATTTATTTTTTTATATACAGAGAGTGTTGGGTCCGTAGAACACATTGCTGGCATAGGTGGTGGAGGCAGATACACGGGACATTTAACAGATTCTTAGATAGGCACATGAATGATAGAAAAATGGAGGGCTATGTGGGAGGGAAGGTTAGATAGATTTTAAGGCAAGATAAACTGTCGGCACAACATCATGGGCTGTAGAGCCTGTACTGTGCTGTAATGTTCTATGTTCTATGAAATGTCGAATCTT
>JAUZTB010000017.1:371546-382814 GCA_034780895.1 Rhynchobatus australiae
GTGTTGTGGATAGTGTAGAAGGTTGTCATAGGTTACAATGGGATATAGACAGGATGCAGAGTTGGGTGGAGGAGTGGCAGATGGAGTTCAATCCAGTAAACTGCGAAGTGATGCACTTTGGAAGATCGAACTTGAAGGGGGAGTACAAGGTTAATGGCAGGATTCTTAGCAGTGGAGAGGAACAGAGGTATCTTGGGGTCCAAGTCCACAGATCCCTCAAAGTTGCCACACTAGCTGATAGGGTGGTTAAAAAGGTATATGGCGTGTTAGCCTTCATTAATCAGGATTGAATTCAAGAGCCGCAAGGTAACGTTGCAGCTCTATAAAACTCTGGTTAGACCATACTTAAGAGTACTGTGTTCAGTTCTGGTAGCCTCATGATAGGAAGGATGTGGAAGCTTTAGAGACAGTGCAGAGGAGATTTACCAGGATGCTGCCTGGATTAGAGAACACTTCTTATGAGGAAAGGTTGAACAAGCTAAGCCTTTTCTCTTTGGAGGATGAGAGGCGACTTGATAGAGGTGTATAAAATTATGAGAGACATATATAGAGTGACAGCCAGCTCCTTTATCCCCACGGTGACAATGGCCAGTACCAGAGGAAATCCATTTAAGATGAGGGGAAGAAAGTTTAGGGGAGATGTCAGAGGTAGATTTTTTGTTTAGACAGAGTGGTGGGTGCCTGGAATGCACTACTAGGTGTGTGGTAGAGGCTAATACAATAGAAACATTTAAAAGACTCTTAGATGGACACATGGATGTAAGTAAAATGGAGGGTTATCGGCTGTGTAGGAGGGAAGGGTTAGATTGATTGTGGAGTAGGTTTATGTAAGTTGGCATGACATCATGGACTGAAGGGCCCATACTGTGCTGCACTGTTCTATGTTCTATGGCTGATTTATTTTTCCCTCTCAACCCCATTCTCCTGCCTTCTCTCCATAAGCTTTGACACTCTTACTAATCGAGAACCTATCAACCTCTGCTTTAAATATACCCAATGACTTGGCCTCCACAGTCATCTGTAGCAATGTATTCACCATCCTCATTATCTCTGTTATAAAGGATGTCCTTTTATTCTGATGCTGTGCCCTCTGGTCCTAGACTCTCCCACTACTGCAAACATCCTCTCCACGTCCACTCTATCCAGGCCTTTCAATATTCAGTAGGTTTCAATGAGATTAGATTAAGATTAAGATCTTTATAAATCACATGTACATCGAAACGCACAGTGAAATGCATCTTTGTGTCAAGTATTCTGGGGGCAGCCAGCAAATGTCACCACTTCCAGTGCCAACAAAGCATGCACACAACTTCCTAACCCGTACATCTTTGAAATGTGGGAGGAAACTGGAGCACCCAGAGGAAACCCACACAGACACATGGAGGACGTACAAACTTCTTACAGACAGTGGTTGGAATTGAACCCAGGTCACTGGCGCTGTAATAGCGTTACTCTAGCCTTTACACTACTGTGCCAGCCCCTAATCCCACCCCCCTATCCTTCTAAACTCCAGCAAGTACATGCCAAGAGCCAAACACTGCTCATACATTAACCCCTTCACCCCCAGGATCATTCTCATAAACCTCCTCTGGACTGTCTCCAAAACCAGCGCGTCCTTCCTTAGATATGAGGCCCAAAACTCCTCACAATACTCTAATCTTCTACTGCAGCTAACAAAGTTTTGTATGAAGTCCTCTCCACTTTGGCAACAAAACTGCATTTGACATATCCAGAACATTTCAATTCCCTTTCTGTCTTGCTGCTCTCAATTTTCAATGAAGTTAACTTCCATCTCAATAAAATTACCAGAATGGCAGGAAGCTTTTCCCTCTCATGAATGACCTAATTTCCTTTCCAACGGGATGTGCAGGACAAGATTTTTTTTAATATATAAACACAGCGAGCGGTAGGTGCCTAGAACCTGCTTCCGGGGATGGTTGTGGAAGCAGATAAATTAGTGGTGTTCAAGAGGCTTTTGGATAGGTACATGAATATGCAGGGAATGGAGGAATATGGATCAGCTGCAGGCAGTAGTTTAATTTGGCATCATGCTCGGTGCAGACATCGTAGGCTTAGTGCCTGCTCCTGTGCTGTACCGTTCTATATGTTCAAAGGTAGGTATACTTTCTCTCTCGTTGTAGGTGGTCATTACCTGGTATTTTAAAATTTGAAATAGTCATTAATAAGCTACAAGGTCATCTGCAGATGTTTCTAAATTGAATGCCTTCTGCCAATCCTTAAAGATTTCATATATGGTTCCTAGCAAATGGGAGAATGCATGAAAATGGAGGCTACTTTTTGACTCATTGAAAACGGGTTGACAGGAAGAGGTCTGGGATAAAGGATGTGCACTCAAATGGACAGGATGTGACTAGTAGTGTTTCCCAGTAACTACTCTGGAGCTTCAGCTTTTCACCACATTTACTAAATAGCAGACGAAGGCAGAGTTAAGTATCCAAGTTTGCAGGTGACACCAAGTTACAAAGAATAACAAGTAGCACAGATGTTGCAACGTACACTGGGAGATTAAGAGTGTGGATGCAATCATAGAAAACGTAGTTCAGTATCAGGAAGTGACAGATCATCCGCATTCGAGAGGCTACTTGATCAGGGTGTTAAAGATCTTAAGAAATGTGTAAGGTAGATCTGGAGAAATTTTCCTTTGGCCAGCAAAAATCAAAAATAAGTGGACATAATCTTGAAAATGAAGCTAAGGTATTCAGAAACAAATAGCAAAAAAGATGTTTGAAAGCTTTTCATAGAAAGACGCATGAAGTCTAGAACATTCTCTCAAAATTGGAATTTTTGACTTGTATTTTGGTGGGTATAGATGTTAAACAATACAGAGTAGACCTAACTGAACACTTGTTCCTAACATTTCTAATCTCTGCCACTATGTGTATGTAGGTGAATTGGGGCATGTGAAAGTGAGTTGCTTACAGGGATTGCTCTGTGAGCCAGCATTGACTCAACCACATAGCCTCTTTCTATGTCGTAAAGAAACAGGAGAAATTTAACTAGCTGCAGAGACCTTTATCAGATGTCATCGGAACACAAGGAGGTGGCCATCTCATCCTCAAGCCACAAAGTGATAATGTGATTCCCACCTAATAAATTACTTTGTTTAATCCTTGTCATTGCGAGAAACATTTTACCACAAATAGCAATTGAAAGTGTGAATCTAGCAGATATATCAAGTCCTGTAATACACCAAAAATAAGCACCAGACACCAGCTTAATCCTTGCAGCATATGTTTGCAATTATTTAGAGCATTCGTTCTGCCAGTTTCCTTGCAACCCCACATACAGTTAAGCGGAATAAGAACTTGGCACATTCTTATTGCAGCTAAACAAAGTGTTTGGTTTGTTACAAAGCCAACAATTTGACATGTACAGAAATGCTTACATCATGAGTGCAATGCTCTGTATATTACTCTAAAATATGGCTTTGTAATTTCCCTAGTTATTTATGGTAAATTCACTAAAGAGAAAGAGAGCACTTCACAAAATGTTTTGATTTACGCACTGATCCCTTAAATATCAACATCAGAACATGGCTGTATGAAAGCTCACTCAGTCTGAAAAATTCTACTTTCAAAAGTAGCAAAATATGCAATTAGTTTTTTAAAAATCAAATTCGACACATTGTGCAAGGTGGATGCGGTGTTACTATAACAATGTGTCAGGCCCCTTTGAAGAAAGTTTGAAAGTTCAAATGCTTCATTTCTTCTGAAGGTTAGGCAGTCAAGCAACAACTTAGCAGATGCAATTCTACAACTTTTTATATTGAGTCATACACTTAGGAAATAAAAACATAGGAAAGAACTGTGATTTTTTTTAAATATATAGGAGCAGAAGCATACTTGAAAGTTGAGAGTAGAAGTAGGAAAAAGTCCTAAGAAAGCAAATGGAAGCCTTGATTAGTGTAGCACGGTACGGTAGCAAGATATCTTTATTAGTCACATTGTACAAGATACATATACAGTGAAATGCATCTTTTGCATAGAGTGTTCTGGGGGCCACCCGCAAGTGTCGCCATGCTTCCGACGCCAACATAGCACGTCCACAGCTTCCTAACCCGTACATCTTTGGAATGTGGGAGGAAACCCATGCAGACATGGGGAGAACATACAAACTCCCTACAGGACAGCGGCCGGAATTGAACCTGGGTTGCTGGTGCTGTACAGCATTACTCTAACTGCTACACTACCGTGCCTGTAGAGATTGATAAGACAAAATTGAAATAGCAGTCTCAATTTTGAATGTCATTTCCTTGACAGGACATCAAAACCAAGGAACGTGCACAGAATTAGTGAAATGGAAGTAGAACTGAAAAAGGAAACCAGGCTTTTTGTGCAGGTTGAGAGATCCAAGTAGGCATGGAAAGTCATTAAATTTGATCAGGTGTAAATACAAATAAACTATTTAATGAGGTATCAAAGTATATTGATGAGTGCAGTTCAGTAAATGTGGTTTATATATGGCTTATTTCAGTAAGGCCTTTGACAAGGTCCCACATGGGAGAATGATCCAATAGGTATCAACCCATAGGATGAGGGCAAGTTGATAAAGTGGATCCAAATTGGCTTGGCAATAGGAGACAGAGGCTGATGGTAGAATGTTGTTTTGTGATTGTATGCTTGTGGCTAGTGGTAGTCCACAGGATTGATGCAAAGACCCTTACTGTTTGTAATGTACGTGAATGATTTGATGCAGATAGAATATAAAATGGTGCAGCACAGGAACAGGCCCTTCTGCTGGCCATATCAGAGCCAACCACGATGCCAATCCATACTAATCCCATCTGCCTGCACATGGTCTATACCCCTCCATTTCTGCTTGTTCATGGGCCTGTCTAAATGCCTCTTAAACATTGCTATTGTATCTGCTTCCACCACTTCCACTGGCAGTGGGTTCCAGGCATCTATCACACTCTGTGTAAATATATCTTACCATGTAAAACTTTCTTAAACTTCCAACCTCTCATCTTAAAGCTATGCCCTCCAGTATTTGACATTTTCACCTGGGAAAAAGATTCGATGTACCGTATCATAAATTTACACACATCTATCAGGCCCCCCCTCAGACTCCAACACTCCATAGAAAACAAATCAAGTTTGATCAACCTCTTCTTATAGATAATACACTCCATTCCAAGCAACATCCTGGTGAACAACTTCTGCACCCTCTCCAAAGTCTCCAAATCCTTCTTATAGGGTCGCAACCAGAATTGCACACAATACTGCAAATGTGTCCTAACCAAAAGTTTTTTTACAGCTACAATATAAATTGCCAACTTTTTACTCAATGTCCCAACCAATGAAGGCAAAGATACCGAACTCCCTTACCAACCTAGCCAGTAGTGTTGCCACTTTCAGGGAGCAATGGATTTATATCTCAAAATCCCTCGATACATCAGTTCAATGGGTCCTCTCATTTACTATATGCTTTCCTCTTGTATTTGACTTCCCAAAATGCATCCCCACACACTTGTCATGATTAAAGTTCATCTGCCATTCCTGCTGTATCCTTTGATAACCTTCCTATCAGGATCCCCCATCTGCTGCCTCTGCTCCAAGGAAAACAAGCCCAGCCTATGTTAACTGAAAAACTGATTAACTGGAACATTGTATCGCAAGCTACATACTGGTGAATCTCCTCTACACTCTCTCTGGTGCAATCACATCCTTCCAACATTGTGGCAACCAGAACTCTTCACAAAACTCCAGCTGTGGCCTAGGCAATGTTATTTGAAGTTGTGCAAGCATCTCTCTGCACATATATTCTATGCCCCAACTAATGAAGGCAATCTTCACCACTCTATCTACCTGTGCTGCCACCTTCAGGAATTTCATGTACCTGTACACCAAAGTTCTTTTGTTTTTAAATATATCCCTGGGTCCTGCCATTCATAGTACATATATTCTACTCAAATGTGACCCACAAAAGTGCATCACCCCACACTTAACAGGATTAAATTCTATCTACTATCATAAGACATAGGAGCAGAATTAGGCCATTCATCCCATCAAGCCTGCTCCTCCATTCGATCATGGCTGATTTATTTTTCCCTCTCAACCCCATTCTCCTGCCTTCTCTCCATAATCTTTAACACTCTTACTAATCGAGAACCTATCAACCTCTGCTTTAAATATACCCAATGACTTGGCCTCCACAGTCATCTGTGGCAATGAATTCCACAGATTCACCACCCTCTGACTGAAGAAATTCCTCCTCATCTCTATTCTAAAGGAACATCCTTCTATTCTGAGGCTGTGCCCTCTGGTCCTAGATTCTCCCAATACTGGAAACACCCTCTACAAGTCCAATCTATCCAGGCCTTTCAATATTCGGTAGGTTTCAATGATATCCCCCCCTCATCCTTCTAAGATCCAGCAAGTACAGGCCCAGAGCCATCAAACTGTGCTCGTACATTAACCCTTCCATTCCCAGGACCATTCTTGTAAACCTCCTCTGGACCCTCTCCAATGCCAGCACATCCTTCCCTAGACATGGGACCCAAAACTGCTCATAATACTCCCAATGTGGGCTGACCAATGCCTTATAAAGCCTCAGCATTACATCCTTGCTTTTATATTCTAGTCCTCATAAAATGAATGCTAACATTGCATTTGCCTTCCTTACAATCAACTCAACCTGCAAGTTAACCTTTAGGGAATCCTGCACTAGGACTCCCAAGTCCCTTTGCACTTCCAATTTCTGAATTTGCTCCCCATTTAGAAAATAGTCTATGCCTTTAATCCTTCTACCAAAGTGCAAGACCATACACTTCCCTACACTGTATTCCATCTGACACTTCTTTGCTCATACTCCCAACCTGTCCAAGTCCTTCTACAGACTTCCTGTTTCCATCAACAATACCTGCCCCTCCACCTATCTTTGTATCATCCGCAAACTTGGCCACAAAGCCATCAATTCCATCTACTGCCCTGCTCAACTTACTAACTGATCTATATCAATCTGTAACCCAAGATTACCCTCCTCACTATCAACAATACTACCAATTTCTGACCTTCTTTCAATCATATGTGGGGATATCTGCTGATTCACAATATTCAATTCCAATCAGTACTCTTCAGAAAAGGAAGTAGCCCATGCCTGCATACAGCAACATTCACGCACTGATTGATAAGTGGCAAGCAATATTCAGGCCATTAAGGTGCCAGGCAATGAATCTAGCCACCTCTTACCCCTGACATTCAGTGGCATTAGCATCAACAGGTCTCCAACCACTGATGACCAGAGACTGAACTGAACCAGCCACATAAATACCATCACTACAACAGCAGGTCAGAGGCCGTGAATCCTGCAGTGAATGACTCATCTACTGACACTCCATAGCCTTTCCATAATCAACAAGGCACAGGTTAGGGAAATGATGGAATACTCTTCACTTACCAACAACTCTCAAGATACTCAACATCTCCCAAACTTGTGGGAACACTATCAGTTGCAGGTTCCCCTCCAGCTCACACACCATCCTGACTTGGCAAATTATTGCCAGTCCTTCATCCTGTAACTGCCTACTCAACAGCAATGTGAAAGGACCATATTTAGAAGGATTACAGTGGTTCAAGGTGCTTAACCACCACCTTCTCAAGGGTAATGAGGGATGGGCAAAAAACCCAGATCCCAAAAATGAATAAAGAAGCAGGTACGTTCAATATAATTGCTGAAAAAATTACTTGATCAGAAAAAAAGTTGTTTATACAAAGTGGTTTAGAATTTAAAATTCTCTGCCATATAGGTTAAGGAGAGAAAAGGCACAAGGAGAGAATAAAAGATCCATGATAAATGATAGAAGATTGACAAAAGAATTGATTGTGCTGAGCAAAAGGGGATGGGAATAGGTCAAAATGAAATAGAGGTTGGCCAGCCTAGGTCTTTATTCTTTGGAACTTGGAAAAATGAGGGGTGACTTTGCTGAAGTGTTTAAAATTATGAGAGGCATGGATAAGATGGATGGTAACAGTCTTTTCCCCTGCGTAGGCGAGTCCAAAACTAGGGGGCATAGGTTTAGGGTGAGAAGGGAAAGATTTACAAGGGACCCAAGGGGCAACTTTTTCATGCAGAGGTGTTAAATATATAGAATTAACTGCCAGGATAAGTGGTTGAGGCAGGTACAATAGTATCTTTTAAGAAGCACTTGGATAGGTACATGGAGGGGCAGGGCTTAGAAGGAGATGGGCCAAATGCAGGAAATTGGGACTAGCTGGGTGGGCACCATGGTCAGCATGGAATGGTTGGGCTAAAGGCTACTCCAATGGAACCTACCTCTAACCCTAACCCACGACAGGGAACAGTAGAATCATCAGCACCAGCTGCTATCCAGGCCCCAAACAAACTACCCCCGGCCCCAAACAAAAAGGATAGGCCGATAGGGCTTATGATATGAAATTGTTAACTATAGGAAGGTGTAATGTGCTTAATTCATAAACATGATATAATGTTCTCAAGCTTATGTTGAGCTTTATTGGATTAATATAAAAGACCAAGAGCTAAAAAGTTAGAGAAAGAATTGGGTAAGAATTAAAATGACAAGCAACCAAAAATCCATGCTACACCTGTGAAGTGAACAGTCCACAAAGTGGTTACTCAATTAGGGATTCGTGTACATAATGTGAGCACATAATTAGTAGTTACCCCCAGCCCAAAACACCTATCCAGGGAAAGAAAATAAGTCTTTCACTCTGAACAAACAAAATACACAAAACATCTGCATGGGAACACACACAGAAAAGGAACAAGATGAAGACCAAAAGCCATATATCATTGACTATCTGATCTGTGCTTGTGCATTTAAAAGGCAATGCAAAATTAATTCCACTGAAACAAAAATAGCAAATACTGAAAATACTCAACAAGCCAATGATGTCAAACACGAACTCTGTTCCTCTGCAGATTCTGCCTGACCTGTTCAGCACAGCTTTGTGGGCCGAAGGGCCTGAATTGTGCTGTAGTTTTTCTATGTTTCTACTGAGTTTTTCACCATTTTTGTTTCCATTTGAGGTATCCAGCATTTGTAGCTTTTCACTTTTAGAGTAAAGCTATGAAGATAAACCACACTTCATGCAGTAATGTGGAAAAATGCAAGATTAGTAGAAAACACTTCAGTAGAAAAAATAGAAGGCAGAATATTTAAAATAGTGAGAGATTGAAAGGTGGCCAGTGTTCAGAGGAACCTGAATGTTCTTGTACACAAGTCATTGAAAATCAGCATGCAGGTTCATAAGCAATTATGAAAGCAAATGATAGATAGGCCTTGTATTCAAATCGTTGAAAAAGAATATGAGTACAAGATTAGATATACCTTGCTCCAATTACTATTATTACTACTCCTCCTCCTCTTCCATACATGCAACAATAATAAACCAATCACCAGTTCCTCTCCACTTCTCCCCCACCCCAACAACCCCCATATGCAAGATGACTTGCTACCATATGACTGGAGGACAGCAAACATGGTCCCCCTTTTCAAGAAAGGTATCAGAGAAAAGCCCAGTAACTGCAGAGAGGTGAGCCTAACATCAGTGGTAGGGAAGATAGTGGAAAAAATTCTGAGGCAGAGGATTAACGATTATTTGGAAAGGGGACTAATCAGAGACAACATGGCTTTGTCAAGGGCAGATCCTGTTTGACAAGTTTTTTCTAATATTCATTCAAGGGATGTGGGCTTTGCAGGCTGAGCCAGCATTTAATTGCCCATCCCTAATTGCCCTTGAGAAGGTAGTGATGAACCGCTGCAGTCCCTGAAGTGTGGGTATATCCACAATGCTGTTAGTGAGAGTGATCCAGGATTTTGACCCAACGATGGTGAAGGAATGGTGATATATTTCCAAGTCTGGAAGCTATACGACTTGGAGGGCAACTTCCAGGTGGTGGTGTTCCCACATTTTTGCTGCCCTTGCCCTTCTCGCTGGTAGATGCCATAGGTTTAGAAGGTGGTATTTAAGGAGTTTTGGCGAGTTGCTGCAGTACATCCTGTTGGTGGTACAAACTACTGCTACTGCGTGTCAGTGGTGGAGTAAATGATTGGTTGTGGATGGGGTGCCTCTCAAGCAAGCTGCTATGTCTTGTATGGTGTTGAGCTTGAGTGGTGTTGAAGCTGAGCTCGTCTAGGAAAGTGGAGAGTATTCCACCACACTCCTGACTTGAGCCTAGTAGATGGCGGACAGGCTTTGGGGAATTAGGTGAGTTACTCACCACAGGATTCCTGCTCTTGGAGCCACATTGTGTATATGGCGACACCAGTTCAGTTGCTGAAATGGTAACTCCAGGATAGTAACAGTGGGGAATTCAGTGATAATTGGATTTTCTCTTGAGGGATATTGTCATTGCCTGGCACTTGTGTGGCATGAATGTTATTTGCCACCTATCAGAGCAAGCCTGGATATTGTCCAAGTCTTGATGGATTTGAATGTGGACTACATTATCTGAGGACTTGTGAATGGTGCTGAATATTGTGCAATCATCAGCAAACATCCCTATTTTTGACCATACGATTGAAAGAGGGTCACTGATGAAGCTGCTGAAGATGGTTGAACCGAGGACACTACCTGAGGAACTCTGCAGAGGTGTCCTGTGGCCAAGATGATTGACCTCCAACCACCTTCCTTTGTGCTACATATGATTCCAACTAGCAGAGGGTTTTCCCCGATTTCCACTGACTCTAGTGTAACCAGAGGTCCTTGATGCCATATTCAATCAGATTCTGCCTTGACGTCAAGAGTAGTTATTCTCAACTTCTCTTCTAGAGCTCAGTTCTTTTGTCCATGTTTAGGCCAGGGATGTAATGAGATCTGCGTAGTGACTTTGGCAGAACCCAAACTAAGCCTCTGTGAACAGGTTGTTGCTAAGCAAATGCTGATTTATAGCACTATTGATTACCCATTCCATCACTTTGCTGATAGAATAATGGGGAGGCAACTGATCAGGTTGGATTTGTCCTGCTTCTTGTGGATGGGACATACTTTTCTACATTGTCAGGTAGATGTCACTGTCGTAACTGTACTGGAACAGCTTGGCCAATGACGCAGTAAGTTCTGGAGCAGAAGTCTTCAATACTATTGCCGGAATGTTATCAGACTTTGTCAAATGCCTTACTGAAATCCATGTAGACGACATTCACAGCTCCACCTTCATCAATCACCCTCATCACCTTCTCGAAAAACTCAATCAAGTTAATAAGACACGACTTGCCCTGCACAAAGCCGTGCTGACAGTCCCTAATTAGGCTATGGTTTTCCA
>JAUZTB010000017.1:442774-452850 GCA_034780895.1 Rhynchobatus australiae
GAACAGCTACTGCCCTTCAACCATTCGGTTCTTGAACCAACCGGCACAACCCTGATCACTACCTCAGTATAGCAACACAATGAAAACTTTGAACTAAAATGGAATTTGTTTTTCTTTCTAATCATGTTCTTTCTTGTAAAAATTGTACATAATATATGCTTAATTTATGTTTTTCTTGTGAATGCTGCTCATCTGATGCTATGTGCCTGTGATGCTGCTGCAAGTAAGTTTTTCACTGCCCCTGTATTTGTGCATGTGACAATAAACTCGACTTTGACTAGCTGGAGATACAAGAGACTGCAGATGCTGGAATGATGCAGGGTTTCGATCTGAAACATTGACAATCTCTTCTTCCCTCCTCCCCCCACCACACATGCTGCTCGACCCGCTGAGTTCCTCCAACACATGGTTTGCTGTACCTGGTTTTAACTCCCATACAAAGCACCCAACTATTCCCCTGCAGTCTCTCGCACAATGCTCTGTATAGATCACCTGGGATATTAATCACTACAGTGTACTGTGCGTACGACACTCTCGGCCTGTTACTCTCAGTCTGCCCCCTGGGCTCCCTGCAGTGGGGGTTCCCTGTGGATTACCTGCAGTCACTGATTACGTTGTCAATCATCTCCAGCACTCTGGCCTCCACTTCACTCTCGGGGCTCTTTGCCTTGATGGCGAGATGGACCAGTTCGAGGCCGGTTTCCTGCAACAGACACGGGACAGCGGGTGCATCAAGCGTCACGTGGGACGGTAATCTGGGATCTTGCCATGCGAGTGCAGGTGGCGGGGGTAGATCGGGGTCTGGGCCCCTCAGTGTCTGCAGGACCATACCGGGCTGAGGGAGGCCTCAGTGGGCAACGCCTCGACTTGGGGGAAGAGCATGCAGTGGTAAGAGAGAAATGGGGGCGGTGGATCAAGATGGCAGGAGTGCTGGATCAAAGGGTTGGGTCTACAACAGTCCCCTAGGTGCAGTCAGGGGCTGAGGGGGAAGGGGGTGGGCTTTGGTGATCTGGTGGGTGCAATGGAGCAGTCATGGCCAGGGACGGGGGCAGGGTCAATGCAGTGGGCAACACACACACACACACACACACAAAGTGCTGGCGGAACTCAGCGGGTCAGGCAGCATCCGTGGAGGGAAATAAACCGGCGACGTTCCGGGCCGAGACCCTTCATCGGGACTGGGAAGGAAGAGGGCAGAAGCCGGAATAGGAAGGTGAGGGGAGGAACACACGCAGGGAGGTGATAGGTGAGTCTGGGTGAGAGGGGGAAGGTAGGAGGGTGAGGGTGGGGGAGGAGGGGTGATAGGTAGAAGAGGCAAAGGGCTGAAGAAGAAGGGATCCGGTAGGAGAGGGCAGTGGACCACGGAGTGAAGGGAAGGAGGTGGGGAATGGATGGGCAGGTCATGAGGGCGGGAGAAGGACAGAGAGGGGAGGAGGGGGCCTCAGGAATGACAAAGGACAAAGGGGGAGGGGGGGAGAAGAAGGGAGGGGTTACCGAAAGTTAGACAAGTCGGTGTTGAGGCCGTCAGATTGGAGACTTCCGAGGAGGAATATGAGGTGTTGCTCCTCCAACCTGCGTCTGGCCTCAACGTGGCACTGGAGGAGGCCGTGGACAGACGTGTCCGTGTGGGAGTGGGAGGTGAAATCGAAGGGAGATCCCAGCTGTTGCGGGGGACGGAGCGAAGGTGCTCGACGAAGGGGTCACCCAATCTGCGTCGGGTCTCACCGATGTAGAGGAGGCCACACTGGGAGCACCGGATGCAGTAACTGACGCCCTCAGATTCACAGGCGCCTCACCTGGAAGGACTGTCTGGGACCCTGAATGGTGGTGAGGGAGGAGGTGTAGGGACAGGTGTAGCACTTGGTGCGGTTGCAGGCATAAATGACGGGAGTTATTGTTGGGGAGGGGAGAGTGGACAAGGGAGTTGCAGATACAGTGGTCCCTTTGGAAAGCAGAGAGATGGGTGGGGGGGGGGTGCAGAGATGTGTCTGGTGGTAGGATCCCGTTGGAGGTGGTGGAAGTTGTGGAGAATGATGTATTGGATACAGACGCTTGTGGGGTGGTAGGTGAGGACAAGGGTGATAGTGTGAGCACACCCCCTGTTATGTTGGTGGGGGGAGGGTGTGAGGGCAGACATGTGGGAAGTGGGGGAGATACGGGCAAGGGCAGTATTGATGGTGGTGGAAGGAAACCCCAGTTACTGAAAAAGGTCATCTCTGATGTCCGAGAATGGAAAGCCTCAACATGGGAATGGATGTGGCAGAGGCGGAGGAACTGGGAGAAAGGGATGGTGTCCTTACACATGACAGGGTGGGAAGAGGTGTAGTCAAAGTATCTGTGGGAGTCAGTGGGTTTGTAGATGTCGGTGGTTAATCTGTTTTAGGAAATAGAGACAGAAATATCCAGAAAGGGGAGAGCGGTGTCAGAGACGGACCACGTGAATCTGAGGGAGGGGTGGAAGTTGGAGGCAAAGTTGATGAAATTGACGAGCTCAGCACGGGTGCAGGAAGCAGCACCAATGCAGTCATCAATGCAGCGGAGGAAGAATTGGGAGCGTTACTGGTGTAAGCTCAGAACATGGACTGTTCCATGTAGCTGACAAAAAGGCAGGCAGAGCTGGGGCCCATGCGAATGCCCGTGGCTACACCTCTAGTTTGGAGAAAGTGGAGGAGCCGAAAGAGAAGTTGTTAAGGGTGAGAACCAGTTCTGCCAGATGGAAGAGGGTGGCGGTGGAGGGGAACTGGTTGGGTCTGTTATGGAGAAAGAAACTGTAAGGCCTTCCTGATGGGGGATGGAAGTGTATAGAGACTCTACGTCCATGGTGAAAATGAGGTAGTCAGGGCTGGGGAACCAGAAGTCGTTGAAGTGGTGGAGGGCATGTGAAGTGTCACAGACACAGGAAGGAAGGGACTGAACCAAGGGGGACAAAATGGAGTCAAGATATGAGGACACGTTCAGTGGGGCAGGAGCAGGCAGAAACGATGGGTCTACCAGGGCAGTTGGGTTTGTGAATCTGGGTAGGAGGTAGAAACGGGCAGTGTGGGATAGGGGAACTATGAGGTTGGAGGCTGTAGAGGGGAGGTCTCTGGTGGCAAAGGGGTCAGTTATAGTGCAGGAGACAATGGCCTGATGCTCCTTGGTGGGGTATAGGTTGAGGGATAAGTAAGAGGAGGTGTCCAAGAATTGACGTCTGGCCTTGGCAATGTAAATGCCCGTCTGCCAGATTACCATAGCACCACCCTTGTATGCGGGTTTGATGGTGAGATTAGGATTGGTGCGGTGGGAGTGGAGGGCAGTGCGTTCTGAGGGGGTGAGGTTGAAGTTGAGACAGTTAATGTCCTGTCGGCAGAGAGATAAAGAGATCCAGCGCGGGCAGAAGGCCAGGACAGGGTGTCCAAGAAGAGGAAGAGGGCTTAAGGCAGGAGAAGGGGTCACAGTGGGGGGTGGGGAGTCCTTGCCAAATAAGTAGGCCTGGAGTTGGAGGTGGTGGAAGAAGAGCTCAGCGTCAGGGGAGGGTAGAGGTTTGGAGGAGAGAGGAGAGTTAAAAAGGGTCATGGAAGGTGGGGTGGGAGGAAGTAGAGGGCTCAGAGGAATGAATGGAGGGTTGAGAGGTGGGGGGAGGCTAGGGAAACCAGGGAAGGGTGGGGTGTGGTAGTGAAAGTAGGACCCAGCGGCAGTGTGAGAGGTCTCAGCCTGGAGGCAGTCGGGGCTGAGGCCAGAACAGGAGGGGCCAGTGGCCCGGGAACAGTTGGGGCCGAGGCTGGAGCAGGAGGCGGTGGGGGCTGTGGCCTGGAGGCGGCTGAGTTTCCAACCTTTCCTGGACATGAGGAAGGAGAAGAGCCAGCGAAGGATGAAGTGTCAGAGAGGTCTGCGGCAGGAGAGCAAGGCCCAGAGCTGTGGCAGAGACAGAGATAGGGCCCGCAGGTATCTCCGCAGGGCAGTGAGGGTGGTGCATAGAATCCAGCGGGAGAAGTGGAGGGAGTAGCAGATAATGGAATGTAGGTATCTGAGATCCTTGTTGGGGCCAAACTGGGAAGCCTGGGAGCAGAGATGGAAGCCATGTCATTTATTGCATCCGGTGCTCCTGGTGTGGCCTCCGGTACATCAGTGAGACCCAACGCAGATTGGATGATCACTTCGCAGAGCACCTTTGCTCTGTCTGCCACAGCAGCCAGGATCTCCCGGTGGCCACCCACTGCAATTCCACATCCCATTCCCATACTGACATGTCTATCCACAGCCTGCTCTACTGCCACGTTGAGGCCAGATGCAGGTTGGAGGAACAACACCTCATATTCTGCCTTGGGAGTTTCCAACCTGATGGCCTCAACATCGATTTCTCAAACTTCCTGTAACCCCTCCCCTTCTTTTTCTCCCCCTCCCACTCCTTTGTCTTCCCTTATTCCTGTGGCTTCCTTCCCCCACCTTGATGCCCTGCCCATCTCCTCACATCCCCTCCTCCATCCATTATTCCATGGTCCACTGCCCTCTCCTACCAGATCCCTTCTTCTTCAGCCCTTTACCTCTTCTATCTATCACCTCTCAGCTTATTACATCTTCTTCCCCTCCGCCCACCCACCTACCTTCCCCCTATCACCTAAACTCACCTGTCCCCTGCCCATGTGTACTTCTCCCATTCCCCCACCACCTTATTCTGGCTTCTGCCCTCTTCCTTTCCAGTCCTGATGAAGGGTCTTGGCCCGAAATGTCGACTGTTTGTTTCCCTCCATGGATGCTGCTGACCCGATGAGTTCCTCCAGCATTCTTTTTGTGTGTTGCTCCAAATTCCAGAATCTGAATTTGTTGCGTCTCTGAAGAATAGGGGTGTTGTTGAATTGTGAGCGGGAACAGAGATGCAAGAGATTGCAGATGCTGTAATCTGGAGCAGCAAACAATATGCTGGAGGAACTCAGCAGGTCAAGCAACAAGTGTGGGGGAAGGGGAGGTTTCCGATGCAGTTTTGACTCAAATGTTGACAGTTCTTTCCCCCCAGTGATGCTGCTTGACCAGCAGATTGTGTGTTGCTTGGGAGCTAGAAAGGCTCATGACTTCAGGTGTCATGGGTAAACAAATAATGGTGCAAACACAGTTTGGATACCTGAGTTTATAAAGGTTAGAACAAAGCAGGCAAAAAGTCTTGAGATAGCAATGCTAGGGGTGAGGGTTTCAGCAGCAGATGAACTGAGGCAAGGTGATGCTACAGAAGTAGATATGATTCAAAGCGCATCTTAGGGCCATATAAAAAAAGAAATATGAATAGTTTTGTTCAATTTTAGACACGGGAGAGAGAGGTGGAGTTAATAGCTGAGGAATGGAGAATGTGATGGGAATGTGACAATGGGTGATATAATTTAAGTCCTTTACTTCAGTTTCATATTTTCTGAAGAATACAAAAAAATTTTAAATGAAAAGTATTGACTTCACCGGAATTAAATCTTGGGGGATGTGTGACACCCAAAATACTCGCACATGTTTAGAGCCAGCAACCAAAACATGTTACTTTCCAATTATCCCATGGCTTAAAGTTTCCAATGCACATTCAGATTTATCATGAAGGAATGCAGAATCTGTAACTTTTGTGGAGAGGGTAGAAATCTCAGCTCTAGTTGCAACAAGAGCAGTATTTTCAGTGTTGGACAAAGGGTCTCTGACTGCTGTGTATTTACAGCATTTTTATTCTTGTTTTTAATTTCCAGCATCTGCAGTTTTTTTTTATTCTTGCAGTATTTTCAGTGTTTTCAAGCTGTGTTGGGTTGAGTTTGAGAGTGCTGCTCAAAATAAGAACATCTGGGAAAGATCCAGGTTTTATCTTGAGTTGTTACAAGTATTCTAGTAGCTGAAGTTGTTGTAGTTGGAGTCAGCTCTATGCAAATGTTACCAGAAACCAGAGGGCTGGAATAAAGGTAATGAGTTTCAGGCAATTGATGAGCAGAATCGTGTGGTTACAGAAATGGACTGGGGTGGACTTAGTTATCAGACAATATTTTCTCATACTCCTCCATGACATAGGAGGCTATTCAACCCATCAAGCCTAGGCCACCTCTCAGGACAATCCCATCAATCCTGTTCTTCCACCCCAGCAACAGGCCCACCCAACCCCAGTTCTCCCACATATGCCAGAGGCAGTTTACAGTGGTCAATTAACCAACCTGCACAATTTTGAGATGTGGAAGGAAACTGTGGAAGGAGTACCTGCACCAGTAACTAGTGGTGTGCTGCAGGGATCGGTCCTGGATCCCCTGCTGTTTGTCATATATATTAACGACTTGAATGAGAAGTTAGGTGGGATGATTACTAAATCTGCAGATGACACCAAAATTGGTGGTATAGTGGACAGCGAAGTTGTCTTAGGATCTAGATCAGCTGGGAAAGTGGGCAAAGGAATAGCAGGTGGAACTTAACTCAGACTGTAGACCTTGGTATCACTTGTCTAAAGTTACGTGCAAAGTGATGTATTTTGGGAAAATACTAGAGCAGGACATAGACAGTGGACACAGACAGTAGGATCCTGGGGATTGTTGTTAAGCAGAGAGAACTTGGGGTACAAGTACATAGTTCCTAGAAAATGGCAACACAGATAGACAGGGTGGTGAAGAAGGTATATGGCATATTTGTCTTCATTGGCCAAGGCACTGAGCACAAGAGTTAGGATGCCACATTACAATTGTACAAAACATTGATAAGGCAGCATTTGGAGTATTGTGTGCAGTTCTGGTTGCCACACTACAGAAAAGATGTGATTAAGCTTGAGAGGGTGCATAAAAGATTCACAAGGATGTTTCCTGGATTGGAGGGCTTGTGTTATAAGGAGAGATTGGAGAGGTTGGGTCTGTTTCCCTGGAGTGAAGGAGGCTGAGAGGTGAAATGAAAGAGGTATATAAAATTATGAGAGGCATTGACAGGATAGTTGGTCACAGTCTTTCCCATGGTAGGGGTGTCTAAAACTAGAGGACATATATTTAAGGTGAGAGGGAGGAGGTTTAAAGGGGACCTGAGGGGTAAATTTTTCACATAAGGAGTAGTTGGCTTTTGGAATGAGCTGCCAGAGGAGGTGGTGGAAGCAGGAACAGTAACAACATTTAAGAGGCAACGGGACAGGTACTTGAATGAGTAGGGCACAGAGGGAGATGGAATTATTCATGCAAGTGGGATTAGTATAGATAGGCATGATGGTCAGCTCAGACATGGTGGGCCAAGATCCTGTTTCTATGCTGTACAACCCTATAATTCTATAACTTTATGAAATCCATGTGTTCACTGGGTGAACATGCAAACTCCACAATGAAAACTCCCATGGTCAGAATTTAACCTAGATGTCAGGACCTGTAAGCGACAGCTCCAATTGTTGCATCATTAGGTCACCCAAAACTACTCAGCTCAACCCCCACACAGTATGATAAACTCATTCCCGCCCCCCCACAGAGTTTCAGACAGAGACACACACACAGATCAACTCAACTCTCACAGTCCCAGAGAGACAGAAAGACAGATACACACACACACAGCTCAGCTCCCACACAGTCTGATCAGTTCACCCCCACCCCCGAACAAACACACAGTCTAAGACAGATACACACACACAAATAAACTCAACTCTCACACACTCAGAGAGACTGACACACACACATAGAGCTCAGCTCAACTCCCGCACAGTCCCCGACAGACAGACACAGAAACTACTCGGCTCATCCTACATTGTCTAAAATGTACACAGACGGACAGGCCCATATACATGTATGATAAATGCACATACATACATATTGCATTATTCACACATACTGCCTCCACCTCTCACTACACATGTACCCACTGTCACACACACTCATTTATACTTGAGATAGAGCAAAATAATCAATTGTTACATGGAAACTGCAATTTTTGTATCCATCTGTTTAGTGTTTATCTTCCAGATAAAGAAATGGTCCTAATCACATTCACTAAGTTTCCATATCCTTTCATTCCATTTCCATAATTTTGGCCAATCAATATAATTTTGAGTGTAGGTACAGTTTCTGCTTCAGCCAATAAAACCACAATATTCCCCAGTTCTCTGTCTCTGGATATAACTGGGGCAATGCCCTCAGTTACCTATCATAATATCTCCCTGTGTGGTGGAGTGTGGTAACACTTCAGTGAAGCATGACCAGACCATTTACTATGTTATGTGTACAATTTCATATATTATTTACTACAACTTGTTCCAATTGGCAAAGACACCACTAACAGTTAGTTTTTGGTGAACATAGGACAAAAGCAATGCTGCACTTATGAACACATTGATTGCACCCTCACTGAACTGTGGATAAGCAAAGCCTGTGCACGTTTATTGGTGAACAGTCAGAACAGCGTTCATTGTCAAGGATTCCCCTGGATTTTGAGTACAGACACAGTAGAGCACTTGCACACTCACTACCCTGCTGGTTAACAGAGTACATTTACCCATTTAAAATTCTGAGGGGGATTAATAGGGTGGATATCAATCCCCTTCAAATCTGTGAACATAGCTAGTTCATGTTCACCCAGTTACTGTGAATACAGAGTGTTCACTTGCCCCAGTTATTGTAAATGTAACTGGTGCATAAATAGCCAGTAACTGTGAATACAAATAGAACATACTCACCCCAGTTATTGTAAATCCAATTAGTGCACAGGTGTCTAGTTACTATACACAGTCCAATCTCACCCAGTTGCTGTGAATGCAGATAATGCACACTCACCTGCCCAGCTAGTGGAAAGTAGCACTCACCTGACTACTGCTGAATATAAGCTGTGTAAATTCACTATCACGTGGTGAACGTAGCCAATGGATACTCACCAGAAAGCAGTCATTTATCTAATGGAGATGCAGCCAGTAAATATTCACCTGTTGCTTTGGACATAGCTTGTGAGTACTCACCCATCTACTGATAAACACAGCTAATGTACTCTCACCTGGCTACCAATAAATAGCATTGCATGCTCACCTGTGAACTGTGAAATTAGTCAGTGAATAATATCCCGGTTTGTGAGGGCAAAGCCAATGAGCACATAGTCAGCTACGTATCAGGAAAGGTCAAAGTGCCCCTTGGTCCCACTCTGCCATTCAATAATATCATGGTTGATCTGACCTTGGCCTGAGCTCCAGTCTTCAAGCTGTCCCCCATATCCCTTGACTCCTCGATTCACCAAACACTTGTCTGCCTTTATCTATTCAATAACTTCACTTCTACAGCTCTTTGGAGTAAAGAATTCTGAAGATCAGGGTGCTCTTCAGGCATCTGTACCTCCTACCTGATGGTAGTTGTGAGAGGAGGGCATGGCACAAATGGTGGGGATCTTTGATGATGTTGCCTTCTTGAGGCAGCGCCTCATGTAGATACTACCAATGTATCCTGGTCCATGCAGTTGATCGAAAAACCCTCGGGCTGGAGTGCCATGTCAGGTGAGTTGGGAGTGAGCCATGTCTCTGTGAAAGAGTACACAGCAGTCCCTTTGATAAAGTAATCTTGCTCTCGGTCTTCTATCTTGTTTTCTAATGACTGCACATTGGCCAAAAGGAGCTGGGGGGCGCAGGGCAGGGGGAACTCATCTCAAGCCCAACCCTTGAGTCTTACCTGAAGTCCTCCCACGTTTTCTGGTACAATGGGAGCCTCCCTGATGTTTCTAAGTGTTGTACTTGCCTTTTAGGTCGTTGGTTCTGCTAAGTCTGTTAATTCATGTAAATGGCTTAAAAGCCCATTATTTACAGCATTAGTTTCCAGTTTTAAAAGGTCAGATCTTGAGTATATAACTGTGTTTGCTGCCAGCAAAATGTCACCTCTTTCCAGCACCATCTTGTTGATGCCAGAACAATTTGAGAGATCAAGTTCGAGTCTGAGTTGTAAAGTACAGAAACAGGCCCTTTGGTCCACTCCATCCATCTCACCTTTTCATTCTGTGCTACTGCTATTTGCACATTTAAGTGTCTGTCTAAATACTTCTTAAATGTAGTGACTGTATTTGATTCCAATACCTCCTCTGGCATTGTGTTCCAGATATCAACCACTTTGTGTGAACAAAAATTCCCGTCAAATCCCTTTTTAAAACTCCTTCCCCTC
>JAUZTB010000017.1:485669-499053 GCA_034780895.1 Rhynchobatus australiae
CAACGTTCGGCACACAGAGAGTGGTTGGTATATGGACGAGCTGCCAGAGGAAGTGGTGGAGGTGGGAACCTGGAATGATACCTGATTATCTGTTGGTGCTCCTACAACAAAACATGGTTCTTTGTGGAGAGGCTGCCCATGACAGTCAGTCTTGGGAAAACTTCATGGCTACTGGACACTGAAGTGCAGTGCTCGAGGCTGCAACTATGATTGGCATGTCATGAGCTGGCGATTGCTGGGAATTAGCACTGACAGCCAACCAGATCCTCTCTGCCCTTTCTCTGTCCTTGAGCTCGTTGCCATAGAGGAATCTCTGGGCTGGAGAGAACTATGCAGTGAAACAAAGAGAGGCAGGGCAACAGCTTTCATCAGCCTCAAGAGGTGATGCGAGAGCAGCTGGATCCATGCAATCTGACAACACCTGGAGTGGGTACTCACAGTCCCAGCAACGGCCAGCCAAGGTGGAGTCTTCAGCCCCATACCTGAGCACGAAGCTGTTGGTCCAGTCCACCCAACACTGGAAATCACAAGCAGCTGTTCCACATTGAGCCACAGCTGTTGGGAACACCAGAAGATGGTAGAGCACTGGGGAAGGCAGGACCCAAGCTGTCTCTGCAGTGTACCATTATACATGATTAATGTAGTCTGCTGTGTTACACTGACAGTCTATAGCAACCTGTGCCCTGGCTGATTCCATAACCTTCTGCTCCTGAAAATTATCTGAAACGTTTCCTATGAACTCATCCTTCAAATACACTGGCAAACATCACAACCCATCTACAAGGCACAAGTCGGGAATGTGACAAATACTTTCCATTTATCCACGACAGCAGCTTTAGCAACTCTCAAGAAGGTCAACACCAGGCCAGACAAAGCAGCCACTTGATCTGCATCGCATCAACCACACTAAACATTCACTTCATCCACCACCACCACATGGTGGCTGTAGTGTTCCATCTACAAAATTACTTGCACCCTACTCTAATGGCACCTCCCTAACCAAGGACAAGGGCCGCAGGCACAGAGGAACATGACCGTGTACACGTTTCCCTTAGTCACGTGCAATCTTGAATTACAAATACATTGCCAGTTCTCCATTACTACCTTCAGTTGCTGGAACAATGCATCCCTGTAGCAGTGCAGCAGATGTTCACCGCCACCACCTTAACTACGGACAGACAATAAATGCCAGTGATTCCCAGATCCCAGAAAATAAACAAACAAAACAAAATCAACTCAATAAGTACGGAGACAGTGACTTCAGGGAGTTACAAAGATAGGCTGAGGAAATGTGTGAGAATTAACAGTGTGTGAGGAGACCCTGAGTCCAGGGAGTAATGTTGGCGAGTTGGGGAGAGAAAACATTGTGGAAACTGTTAGCTCCTCAGGTGGGGGGAGTTTGGAAAAGACAAGATAAGCTGAAAGACTTATTTAAAACCAGACCCTGGGCCCCACTCCTTTACTCACTCCGTGCCATCAATCTGTAGAGGAATAGCCTGTAAAACAGTTTCAGCTCCCATCTTCTCCACTGCCATTCCCACTGCACGCTCCAGTTCCAAGACATAGGGGAAATGTGGAGTTGCTCGAAGATCACAGAGTGCCTGCAGACACTGGAAATGTGAACACAAAAACAATCAGCACATTTGCATTAGCGGTAACTAGCTGGGGCTGGGTACAACAAACAGGTGCAGTTTATGTGGGCTCATTGTGCACAAACTGGCTCGTGTTCATTCACTGTGACAGTTCTGCACCTCAAAAATACCTCATTAACTGCCCAAGTCAGAGACTGTAAAAGGTAATGCAAATGCATATTAATTAAAATCAAGCTAAATATTATGTAGATACAAGAAATAGATCACCTCAGAGTTCCTCCACTCTTCAACAATATCACGGCTGATCTTCTACCTCAATGCAATTCCCTAGCCCCATAGCCCTCTATTCCCTTACTGCAGTAAAATTCTGATAATCCACTGTCTAATTATTCAGAAATCCCAGTGGTTTGGCATCTGGCTCACCAAGTGACCTACACTGTGGTCCCTTCCACTCACTTGAGGCTCTGGTTCCCCAGTTCTCTTCCCACTTGATAGGGTTCCAGTTCCCAAACCCCTCTAATCTTACCTGGTTCACTGGGAGATTTATTACAATACCATATAACATCTAAAAGTGAATTACAAACTGTGTTTGGGTAACATTTAATAGTCCAGAAATTCTGACACCACCAGTCCAAGTGCTGGATCATCGGTTTACTGTATCCAGAATTCCTCACTGTTGTGTCCTACAGTCCACCACCAGCAAGGATTCCAAAGATTCCTTGCCCTCCAGCTGCCCCAAGCCCCGGGATTCACGCGACACCCTCCGCCTACCTCCAGCTGCCCCCACCCCCAGGATTCACCCTCCACCTACCTCTAACCCCTGCCTCACCCTCCATCTACCCCTGGGCCCTGCTTTTTACTCCCCAAGCACCCCAGCTACTTTTAGCCATGCTCTGACTCTCCAGGTCACACTCTCACCTGCTTCATTACTGGGTAAGCCTGAGAGCCAATGACCTCAAAGAATGTGCTGAGAACTTGTAGAACAAAGGCCCAGGAAGCGTAGAACCGATAGGCCAGCCCATCCTCCAGAGACCTGAAACAAATTACCCACCAGTTAGTGGGGACAACGCGAGTGAAGGTGGTGTTTTAAACCAGCTAAACTTACAATCCCTCTGCCACACACAGACCAAAAATGAGGAGGGATTGCCAGTACAGTGGTCACAGGTGCACACATAAAAACTCCCCGATATTTCTTGCATCTCTGCAGATTGATAATTTTTCTACAGTTTGGTTCCTCTTTTGCCTTCCAACCGTTATTACAGTTTACTGTAACAGCACTATGTTTAAGTAGCCAGATGGATTTTACCCTTGACCTCCCAAGGACAGATCCTTTCACTGACACAATAACACTTTCCTCAATTGAAACTCCCAACCCCACTCCCCCTCCCTCCCCACCTGCCCTTCACTAACTTTCCAGAACACCCAATCCCATGCTTTTTCAGGGTATGGTTCCACTACAATCCCATGTGGCTACTTGTGCCTGCAATTTTCTGTTAATTTACTATACCTAATCTCTTTGCATTTTTTATAATTTGCTAGCCCACTTCCATCTACTACTGGACTATTTCTTACTGCAGTGACATCTTCCATTCTAATATCAAATTAGTAAAACACAAGCCCAACCACACATCTCACCTGAACATCTTATAGATGTAGGAGGCAGGTCCCGAGGGGGAGGACGAAACAAAGACTCCGATGTCAGAAGTGAATGGAGCCACACACTCTTTAAGCAGCACCTGCAAGCAAGAGCCGTTCATGAGCAATCACAGCCTCCAAATACCCAACATCAGGGTCCCCATTCAGGAAGGTCTGAACGACATACGGCAATATTTACAGCAAATGAAATAAGCAATGATCATCTTCAAGAGTGTCCAACTCCCTTTCCTTTACACTCAATGGCATTACCATTAGCTCCACCATCATTAAATTGGGGATCATCAATGAACTGAAATTTAACTGGAACAGCCACATGAACACACTGGCTATAAGAATGGGTCGCATCTTAATATCCTGCAATACTTTTCAATAGTTCAAGACACAATTCAGGACTATAATAGAATACTCTCCACAAGTTGGAGTTGTACCTTGTACAGAGGCAGATGGTCGAGAGTCAATCATCCCAAAATATCACTGCAGGAATTCGTCAGGGCAGTGTCCCAGATCCAACCAAAAATGTATTTCTTTCCATCATCAGCTTGGAAGTGGGAATATTGCTGATGAATGCTCTAGTTGAATCCCATTTTCAACTCTTCAGAAATGAAGCAGTCCATGCCTGAACACAGTACAACCTAGGTAACTCTCAGGCTTAGGCTGACAACTGCATAACAATCGTGCCACAATTGTGCCAGTCAATGACCATCTCTAGCGAGGAAGCCAAACTATCTAACCTTGACATTCAACAAGGTCAGCATACCAAGTCCTTCACTACCAATATCCATGGATAACCACTGATCAGGAACTCAAATGGACCAGCCCACATAAATTCTTCAGCTATAAGAGAGATTAGAGGCTAAGTATCCTGCAGCAAGCAAACCCAAAGGGTGTGAACATTCTCCACCTGCCTGGAAGAGTGCAGTTCAAATAAAACTCAGGAAGTGTGACAGCATGCTGGACTGGCACTATCAACCAACCTAAACATTCATTCCTTATCTCTTACCTTTCACCACTGAACACACCATGGCTGTATGTACTATCCACAAATGCACCACACTTACCCACCCAGGCTATTCCAACAGCACATCTGTGTAATCCGGACATTCACTGAGTGGTTGGGTCAATGATTGGGTAGCACCAACACCAGAGGTTTCAAAAGACACTGCTGTGGAGTTTCCATGCCCACTCAATTTATCCCACCAGAACCCTCCCATTGACCCCCCCCCACCACACACACAAACTACCATCTCTAAAATTCCAGTCATTGATTCAAACACAAGCTATTGATATTTCACTAACTCATACCAAGTCCACCTGAATGCTTCCTGTTCTCTCAGCATGTCTTAGTCCCACTCCTTCATCGTGCCCCACATTAACATTTCAAGGTCTGGAAGAACAATCCAACTCACCTTCATGGTATTTGCTGCAGCTGACATTAGCTGGGTATGGGGAGACAGCAGGCAACTGACAGCCGTGGAGAAGACACGAGGAAGGTGAGCCAAACACAGCAAACCCTGCAACCTGGGAACAGGAGGTCAGTGTGCAGACTTGGAAGCAAAGAGTACTTGGCAGCAAAACACTCCACTTTCCACAGCCCGAATGAACCTTGCTCCAGATATCTATGTTATTCACCTGCCCCCACCCCAAAATAACCCCCAGCTCCCCACCACCCCCACAATATTCACCTTCCCCACCAGCCCAAAAAATAATTCCCTGCCCCTCCACCACCTCCAAACACAGATTCTGTTCCCCAGTGCCCCAAAAATAATCTCCTGCCACTCATAAACCCCACTAAAAAAAAAACCAGCTCCCCATCCCTGTAAATACTTGCTCATCCCCACCAGCCCCAAAAATAACCTTGGCTTCCCAGCGCCCTGAAAATAATCCCCACACAACCAAAAGACAGTTCCTAAAAATAATCCCCTTCTTTTCCCAGCCCCCAAAATAATCCCAACCTTCACAACCCCTCCGAAAATAACCCCCACTCCCCATACCTACCAATCTCTCACTCCTTCAACCCCAAAATAACCCTCAGACTTGCTCCCCAGCCCTGGGACAGTAGGGTGACGTGCCTTCACCTCAATTTATAAGCGAGTGTCTGTGATGTGTGTGGGTGTGTTACCTAGACAGGTTGATGTGAGCTTTCTCCATGACTGCGAGCCAGGCCAGCATGGGCTGCAGGTCGTTGGCACTTGGCAGGTAATCATACAAAGCCTGATAGTGAAAGAGCATTCAGTAAATACCCCTCAGGACCACCCTGTGCACCACCACCAATCTGGGTCATGTTCCCCTCCAAACCCACCACCCAGCCCTCAAATCCAACCCCAAACACTCACGGTTATAATCTGTGCATTGAGTTCTGCTGTCAAGGTTGATGGGCATGGTTTGGCAGCAAAGAGGCCGTGAAAGGCTTGCATTGAGCAAGCTGTGACCATCTGCAATAGAGGAGAGTGAGACAACATGAGATGGACCAGTGTTGGGGGTGAAGGGTTAGCAGTGGCAGTCTCTTGAGAGGAAGTGCTTGTGACCATGTCTGTGGAGTGCCTTGGGGTCCTTGAGGTGCAAGGACCACTTCAGCTGGAATCCAACAGCAAGAACAACACTGGTTCTCTGGTGATTTTCATGAAGCTTGCCAACTGAGAAAGTGCCCACGATGACTGTGAGTATCCACACTACTGCAACCATCTTGTCCCAGGAGACCACAACCCAAAGTGGAAAGAGCAGGAGAACCATCACAGAGATGGTTGGTTGCTTACAGTCAGAGTCAGTGATACACTTTGGTAAAGGAGAGAAAATATAGGCTAAATAAATAGTTCTAAAGGTTGTGCAGGAACAGGAGAATCCAGGTAGTGTAAATGCATAAAGTGGCAAGGCATGTTGAGGATACCTTTAGTACAGTGTCTCATTTCCCAGGATGCACAAAGTACAAAAGCCACACCTTAGAAAGGATGTTAAAGTCCCAGACAGCAGACAGATAATGGTTCCGGGGTGAGGGACTTCAGTAATGTAGACAGACTGCAGAACCTGTGGCTTTCCTTGGACCAATGAATGTTAAAAAGAGATTTGTTAAAGGTGTATAAAGTCTTTAGATGGGGCCAACAGAGAAAATGTAATTAGTGGATAGTCAAAGACAGGCAACAGATTTAAAACAAAGAGCAAAAGATCCAAGGATGATAGGGAAAAACTTGATTCTGCAGCACGTGGTTATGAACAGGAATGCAAACCCTCAAAGCATGGTGGATACAGGTTATGGATTTACAGAAGGAATTTATACTTAAAGGTAAAAAAAATATTTGAGCAAGGGTGGGGGGAACAGGACTGACTGGACAACTTGGTGGGTTGAGTGCCTCCCTTCTGATGTGTGATGGGTCACGTAGAGACATGGGAAGCTGGGGTTGTTCTTATTGGAACAGTGAAGGTAAAGATGAGAGTTAGTAGACACGTCAATTGTGAAGGGATTAATTGGAGTAACTAAAGGGAAACTTTTCTCAGTGACAGGACACGGAATGCATTGCCTGATGTGGAAGGAGATTCAATAAAGATTTGAATAAACTCCTGGTTTAAGAGACACTAAGACATGAAAACCTGATGAATGGATTAGTCAGTCAGTAGTGTGAACAAACAAGCAGATTCATTGTGAAGAACGCCTGCCCCCTTCCAAGCCATAATGAGTTTTCACTGTGCTGCTCAGAGAGGACCTGGTGTTGGGACTTCCAAGATGAATTCTGCACCTTACCACGTTGCTGAGGGTCATGACTCTCAGCAGAGTCTCACAGCACGACTTCACACAACTGACGGGGAAACAGGGAAGGACTTCTTTCAGCAAACATAACACATGCAGTGTGGTGGTACCCTCTGTACTGCCTGCAGGGAACAAAAGAGGCATAGCAGAATGGGAGCGTGCGGCATTGGATAATCCCCAGTTCCTCCCACCAGCAATTTGTCCAGAGACCCTGGGCCATAATTCTGCCATAAGAAACCCACAGCTCTATCCATCCTGAAACCAGTTTCATAGTCATATTGATACAGCAAAGACATGCGCTGTTCAGTCAAACTCATCTATGCCAAACACAATGATGCAGGCCAGGCAGCATCCATGGAGAGCAGCTGGCAGTCAATGTTTCAGGTCAGGACTCTTCTTCAGGACTGAAGATAGGAAAAGGGGAAGCTCAATATATAGGAGGGAAAAGCAGAGCAGTGATAGGTGGACAAAAGTGGGAAGGCGGGGTGGGCACAGGTGGTGATAGGTAGATGCAAGTGATAGGGATAGGCAGGTGCAGGGGAGGTGGGGAGAGCAGATCCACCGGGGGATGGGTCAAAGGTAAGGAGAGAAAGGGAAAAAAGGTAGAAAAAAAGAGATGAGAGAGGCTAGGAAAGGGAAGAAGAGAAGCAGCATTGGGGGGGGGGAATTACTTAAAGTGAGAGAATTCAACGTTCATGCTATTAGGGTGCAAAGTTCTTTTCCTATCCAAGTACCTGTCCAATGCCTTTTAAACATTGTAATTGTACCTGCCTTTACCACTTCCTCTGGCAGCTCATTCAATAAAATCACTCTCTCATGTGGAAAAATTTGCCCAAGATCTTCTTTAATTTCTCCCCTCTCACCTTGAACCTGTGCCCTCCAGTTTTCGACATGCCTATCCTGGGAAAAAGACTGACTATCTGCCCTATCTATACCCTCGTAATTTTATAAAGGTCTATAAGGTCACCCCTCATATTTCAGTAAGAATAAACCCAGTCTATCCAACTTCTCTTTATAAGTAAAGCCCTCCATTCCAACCAACATCCTGGTGAATCTTTTCTGCACTCCTAATGCTACCACATCTTTCCTGTAGTTGGTGACCAGAACTGTACACAATACTCCAATGCAACCTCACCAATGTTTTGTATAGCTGTAACATGACATTCAAACTCTTGTACTCAAGGCTTCAGCCTAAGAAAGCAAACATGCCAAGTGCCTTCTTCTCTACCCTATCCACCTATGCTGCCATTTTCAGAGAGCTATGAAATTGCACCCCAAGATCCCTCTGTACATCAATACTCCTGAGTTCCCTGTCAGTTACTGAATATATCCTGTATATATTTAACATCCCAAAATGCTTTACCTCACATTAGTCTGGATTAAATTCCACCTGCCACCCTCCGCTCAATTTTCAACTGATCTATGTCTCTCTGTATCCTTTCACAACTTTTTTTTTGTTATCTACTACTCCACCAATATTTGTGCTGTCGGCAAACTTACTAATCAGTCGTGTGTGTTACTAATCAGTCGTGTGTGTTACTAATCAGTCGTGTGTGTTACTAATCAGTCGTGTGTGTTACTAATCAGTCCACCAACCTGATAAGTAGTACAGGAAGTCCTCTGGTTACGAATGAGTTCTGTTTTTGAGACTGTTCGTAACACGATTTTGTATGCAACTCGGAACAGTGTCTGCGCACGTGCACTTGGGCTGGGGCTTGCAGCCATGCATGGCCCCAGCCACACATGTGCACTTGGCCAGGGGTGTACCGCCACCATCTACCTCCACGAAGGTCAGTTCGTAAGTACGGGCATTTGTAAGTCGGGCGTTCATAAATTGGGGACTTCCTATATTCATTTAATTATATCTGATGAGAAGTATTCATTCTCATATCCCTTGGCTCCACGTGTAGATTTCCTTTTTGGTCCCTAGATATCCTCTTGCTTCTAACATACTTAAAACAGTTGTCAAGGCCATTTCCATGTTCTCTTTTTGCTCTAATTTCTTTCTCAAGTTTACTTCTCCATTCACTACAAACTCCAAAGGATGAGCATAAAACAAACCTGATCAGCTTCTTTTTCATTTCCAATCAAACCTTCAATTTCTGTTGTAAACCAAGGTCCCTAATCTTGCTTTTTACCTGTCAGGGACATGCTAATTCTGAGTTTTTACCATTTCATGTTTAAGCAGTCCCTATCTATTGGATGTTGGTTTCCCCTCCAGCAGTTGCTTCCAATCTACTTCCGGCCTTATACTGTTCTCTTAGCACACCAAAGCTTGCCTCTTCCCTGCCCAGAGAAACCACTCACTTCCAACAAGAGTCCCTCAGTGGCCCACAACAAACTTCCCTTTGACCTAGAGACACAGCAGTCTGCAGATGCTAGAATCTGGAGCAAACAACTCATGTAGGGTCTGGATGAAGAGTCTGACCTGAAATGTTGACCGTCCTATTGCCTCCACAGATGCTGTTTGATCCCGAGTTCCTCTAGCAGTTTGTCTTTCAATCCACTCATTGAGATTCTCTCCCACCCACACCTCTCCCCCCAAACAATATTCCGTGAGTACTAACCTGTCCACTCACCCACAGATATTCCCATCCCCACCTAGACCCAAACACGCTGAAACTCCACTCCAACCCGAGGCACGTGCACACACCCACCCAGCTCCTTTCCACTCCTCGACCCACCAAGACTTTCCCCAACCTCCACCTAGCTACCAAAAATCCTCCCACAGTGACCCTTTTCATAGCCAGATGAACCTTGAAACCACTCCATGCTGAGACCCTACCCCCCGACCTACCCAGCAGACCCTTCCCATGCAGCCCTGTGAGACCACTCTCCATCCTGACAGCAACCTGTTGAACCCCTCCCCACTCTCTGACCCAACCAGCCCAAGTCCCTTACCAACCAGCTAACCTCTCCACACACAGGCCTACCCTCCGAGGCAACCCACCTCACCAGACCTTCCCTGATACCCACCTCCACACTCCTCAATTTCTTTGATGCAGAATTTGGCTGTTGACTGGGCAGCTGGGTGAAGGGGTGGAGATACGTCTCCAAACATGAAGTCACTCCCCCTGAGGATGGAACAGATGCCACGCTGGGCCTCCTTTCGGACCTGGGGAGAGGGAAGGAAACATGATTCTGCGTCACAACTTCCACCCCTACCAGCATTCTCTTCATTATCTGCCACTGATCTGACACCCACTCCCAGCATCAACCCCTCAACACCCCAGCCCCCTACACCAAATACTCCACCCTTACAATAACAGGGTACCTGATTACCCCAATGCCAATCCCTTTGCTGAAGTCTGGGTCTAATACCCCACCAGCTGGTTACATCAGCACCTCACACTCTGATTGGCCACTCACCTTTGGTTTGATGTGTACAGCGAAACTGAGGAGACCGTGGTAAACTTGGAGTGTCGAGGGAAAGCTCCACATATCCAGATCCTGTCGACGCAGCAGAGTGGAGAGGCACGAGACTGTCTGCCAATCAGTGACATGACACATTACCAAAGAGTACACAGTCGAGTTACTTCCCTTACACCTTGCCACCTCTGAACCCCAGAACCCTCCACGTTCCAATCCTGGTTCACCCTAGAAAATTTTGTCATGCACACAGCAACCAGGAATGTGACTATACCGACACCAGGAGCCACCCTGTCTGGTACCAGGACCTCACCATCCACCTGCCCAACCATAGGACTTAAACCACACAAACACCAAGACCTCCCAGGGAAAGACCCCATTCTTCAACCTAACCATGTAAAAACGGTTATAACAGGAGACCACCAAGTCCTGACTTTAGGAAACCACATGAGGCCACCACAGATTGGACTTACCCATCGCAGGGCTACCGTGGATCCCGTACTCGCCTGAATGGCTACAAGGTTCATAAAAACTTTTGCTGTGTCTGAGAACTTCTTTTTTAGGACCGGAGCAGGCATCCTGGAATCAAAGTAAAAGCATAACAATTAGGATCAGAAGTAGGCCCTTCGAGCTTGCTCTGCTATTCAATAAGATCGGCATGAGACACAATTCATCCACATGGTGCCTAAACCAGGAAGGCTGATTATCTCAGCAGTAATAAGGGGCAGTGCAGAGAGACCTGGGCTAGGGTTATTGCTGAAGATAAATATACAGAGACACCTGGGTATCTATTGCTGAAGATACAGTCAGTATACAAGTACAGCACACTGTCAAGATACAAATCATTTATTTCCCTTAACGGCAAAATAATTCGAGTAGAGGAACGTGTATGGCTTTTTGCAATTCTACAGGGCCTTAATGAGAGCACATTTGACAGTTAAATGTGCAGCTTTGGTCTCCTTATCTGAGGAAGGAAGTTCCTGCAATGGAAGGAGTGCTGGCTCCTGGGATGGCAGGACCGAGGTATAAAGATACATTGTTGATTAGGCTTACTTTAAACTCAGTGTTTAAAACATAATGGATCTCATTGAAACATGTAACGTTCTAACAGGACTAGATACAGGAATCGGATCAGTTTCAGGAAAGATATTCCTGACAGTGGGGGAGTCCAGGGCCAGTGATCACGTTGGGGACTGAGACCATAAGAAATTTCATCATCAAGAGTGGTGAACCTATAGAATTCCCTACCAGATGATGCCAAATTATTACATATATTCAAGAAGTTAAATATAATTCTTAGGACTAAAGGGATGAACGGATATGGGGAGAAAACAGGAGCAGGGTGCTGAACTTGAATGTCACATTGAATAGTGAAGCAGGGTCAAACAGCCAAATGGCTTAATCTTGCAGAGACAAGAGATTGCAGATGCTGGAATCTGGAGTGAAAAATAACCTGACCCAGATGAAGGGTTTCAACTCAAAATGTCAACTGTCCATTTCCCTGCCTGGATGCTGCCTAACCCACTGAGTTCCTCCATCATCTTGTGTGCTGCTCCAGATTTCAGCATCTGCAGTCTTTTGTGTCTACATTCTTAATGTGCTCACTCACAAAGACAGCATGCACATTCAGCACAAATACTCACATTAACACTCTATACTAACAAGATATTTTATAATCTTGTAACCTCATTGCTCATTAACACATTGTGCTCCCTCTCTAAAGCTTTGTGCCCACCAAGCAAATGTGCTCACAATAACATACTGTACTCATTCACTGAGGAATCACCTCCACACTCTCAGCACCTTACAAATGCACTTCAGCTTCACACATTTACATAATGGCATACTCACAGTTGACACATCTTACCAATGACTCTCACTATCTTAATTACAAATACATGGCATTTTAACTAAACTTGTCATCTTACACACTGATGAAACAGTCTTGGACCTTGACAATACTTGGACTTACCGTTTCATCACCAAGCTCAACAGGTATACAATGGCTGTGACAGACTCCTCAGACTCCACTGCTTCTAAAGTAGTCATCTGTGAAGTGCAGATATTAGTCAGGTTCAGGGATCACACATATCCTGCCTACAGCCTCTCCGGCCCCGCACATCACACACCTTGAACTGCAACCCTACCCCATCTGGTCAAGGGCTCCAGAATGCATCTTAACTGGTCTGCGTGCTTTACAAACTTTAAACCTTTCACAGCACTGCTTGTTCTGAAACAGACTGCAGTACTGCTTCAGTCAGCACAGCATCGTGAGAGGCAGGGCAAGGCTAGGTTAAGTAAAGCAACACGTTGGGCTCTGAGAATAGAAACATGGCTGACTGCATTTCAGCTAAGTACATAAACAGTGAGTAACAGAGCCCAATGTTGGATCTGTGATCTAAATATTAACTTTTATGTTGGAAAAATAGCCAGAGTCTGATACAGATTGTGTGCAAGTTGTTTAACTAAATCAGTATCGTGTTTCCATCCATGCATGCTCACAGATTTTACTCAATGAGACACCAAGGCAAATGAATAACACGCTTTTGAACACAGTGCTTGCCAAAAAGGCCCCATGAATAGGTGCAACACTTGTCCCTTCAGATCTTCCCTCATCACCATTCAGGGACCCAAACAGCCCAGGTGAGGCAGAGATTCACGTGCGCCTCCTCCAACCTTGTTTATTGCATTCAGTGCTCTCGATGTGGCCTCCTCTACATCGGTGAGACCAAGCACAGGCTGGGCCACTGTTTCGCAGAGCACTGCCCTCTATCCACAATGGCCATATAGAGCACCCAGTTGCAAGCCATTTCAACTCCCTCTCTATTCCCCACCGACCTGTCTGTCCTCAGCCTTCTCCACTGGCAGGGTGAGGCCAGACCCAAGCTAGAGGAACAGCACCTCATGTTCCGTCTGGGTACTCCATAACCCAAGAACATGACCACTGAATTCTCCAAGTTCAGGTCACCTCTTCCCCCTTTGTTTCTTGCTTTCTCTTTCTGATCTACCCACATCCTCTTGCACAACC
>JAUZTB010000017.1:1512974-1525022 GCA_034780895.1 Rhynchobatus australiae
TCTCCCTATAGCAGATCTCCGGACCGAGTTTCCAGGTCTGCTTCCTCAGGCTGCTGGGCCGTGTGTTGTGGGAATAGTGCCCATCCATCCCCAGGGATCAGTCCGTCTCCACCCAGCAGGCAGTGCCATCCCAGACAGCACCACAGTGAGGACAGCCACACCCGTCACTGCTTCACCCTGGCCAGGCCAGTGCAGCAACAGCAATCCCAGTGCCCTGGACACGGTCACCGAGCTTCAGTATCACCGAGAGAGCTGCATCGTTCTGTGAGTCGCTCCCTCCTTGAGTAAACAGCTCTGCCCAGGACCGCAAGAAACTGCGGAGAGTTGTGCCCACAGCCCAGCGCGTCACAGACACCAGCCTCCCCTCCACTGACCCCGTCTGCACTTCCTGCTGCCTTGGGAAAGCAGCCGGCATAATCAAGGACCCCTCCCACCCCGGACATTCCCTCTTCTCCCCCCTCCTATTGGGCAGAAGACACAAAGGCCTGAGAACAGGTACCACCAGGCTCAGGGACAGCTTCTACCCCACTGTTACCAGACTCTTGAGCTGAATCTTGTACACTAAAGATGAACTCCTGAATGCTTGACCTCCCAACCTGTCTCATCGTGGCCCATGCACCTTACGGTCCACCTGCACTGCACTCTCTCTGTAACTGTGACACTGAATTCTTCATTCTGTTTTCTGTATCACGACCTCGATGTACTGATGTACGGAATGATCTGCCTGGAAGGTACACAGACAGAAGCTTCTCGCTGTACCTCGGTACACGTGGCAGTAATAAACCAATTCCAATACCCCCTCCCCCACCGATGTTACTCATTCAATGGGCCTCAGCATTGACCCCACTGTCTGCAAGTGTGGCTCTGGTCGAGACTGGGTCGGCCTGGGAAAGGGAGGCCACAACTCCCAGAGACCCCCTCCCTTATCCCACCTCTGATGAACAACACATCCTCAGGATCAGTGTGCCGGGGCTGTCACCAGGAGACAGACGACGACCAGGGTGCCGGGGACCCTTCCTCTGCGATCGGCTCCCTCAGCCTCTCCAGACTGCCGGTAACACTGACCACCATGATCCACCCAGCAGGCAGGTGGACCTTTGCCACTCTGCCCCCTCACTCCCTGACAGCCTCTCCTATGGTGGGACTGGAAGGTTTGACCCACAGGACTTTCCTCCCGAGATGAATCTCATTGACCTGGACTTCCCTGACCCTTCCCCACCCTCCCCCAGCTCCTGGCTGAGTGCTTTTCAGCGTGGGCCCCTTGCCTGTGAGCTGCACCGATGGGTGGGGTCCTGCTGGGACCCGCAGCCCCCACCGCAGTGCCTGATTCTGGGACTCCACCAGGGTCGCCAGGTGGTGCAGGTGCTGAGCACAGGGAGGATCTGACACGTTTCTGTCCCACACCAGGCCTTCTGGTTCAACATGAGTTACTCTGCAGGACCTCACACAGTGGGTTGACTTGACCCCACAGGAGGAGGATGGCGATGGTCTGGAACTCACTACCTGTGGAGGGTCAAGCTGGGCCTTCAGAAGGGAACTGGATCAGCCCTGGAGAGGGGATAATCTGCACGCCGCTGGGTAAAGGGACCGATGGGGAGCTGGCATGGACGATGGGCCAAATGGCCTCCTTCATTGCTGCTTTGGTTCTGTGATTCCTTCAGTGTCATTTGATAATGCTCCTAAAATCCACCTTCGTTGGTAGAAAGTGCTATATAAATGCAAGATGGGACAGTGTCGGGATATACATAAAACGGTGTGGTTGCTATGGTAACAAGGGATAATATATGCCAATCTACATTGGAACCTGGGTGTTGGCTGGATTAATTGGGCCTTGTCAAGACCTGGTGTAAAAATAGGCCAATCCAACACCTCCCTTTACCAGGGGCAGTGGGGTTGCCAAACTGAAGAATACTGTGTTAATGGCAGTCTATATTAAGCCAACACTCCTCAGCTAATGAGGTCTAATGTGATGCAAAGCTATACTTAGGCCCTTGATTCCTCAGATAACAAGCCGTTGGTCTGGTGCCAGTGGTTATAAGTGACTGCTGTCAGTGCTGAGGTGGTGATTAGGTCTGAGGGCTTGGAATGAGGGGGGTGGGGTTAGGGAGTATGCTGCCTGTGGCCGGGAGATCTTTTGACATGCGATGAGATGAGTTTAAATTTCAGGATGAGGGTTAAGCTCGAGAGGGGAATGCAGTCTCGACATAGCTGGGCAGCTGTCGAGAGCCGGTACACAGGAAGGCATGCCTGGGGAGGCAGCTGGTAGGGCATCTAATGGCAGCTTCTGCCCCTTGCTGGAGCCAAGGGTGGACACCATCAATGTGGGAACACCTCAATCTACCGGCAGCCTGCAGGATAGAATTTAACCCAAGCCTCCAGCTACTCTCTCGTCAGTTCACAGATTAATTTGCAAATTCGAACCATTTTGTGAAATTCCCCACAGGAACTGTGTGCAGTTCTGGTCGCCCCACTACAGGAAGGATGTGGAAGCTTTGGAGAGGGTGCAGGAGAGGTTCACCAGGACGCTGCCAGGATTAGAGGGCGTGAGCTATAAGGAGAGGTTGGACAAACTTGAGTTGTTCTCTCTGGAGCGGCGGAGGCTGAGGGGAGACCAGGTAGAAGGTTATAAAGTTGTGAGAGACACAGATAGAGTAGGCAGTCAGAATCTTTTTCCCAGGGTTGAATACTAGAGGGCATGTTTCCCCGGTGAGAGGGGGAAGTTTAAAGGAGGTGTGCGGGGCAAGATCTTACACTGAGAGCAGTGGGTGCCTGGAACGGGCTGCCATGGGAGGTGGTAGAGGCAGATGTGGTAGTGGTGTTTAAGAGGCTGTTAGACACATGAATGTGCAGGGAATGGAGGGATATGCAGGCAGAAGGGATTTAATTTAATTTGGCACTATGTTTGGCACAGACGTTGTGGGCTGAAGGGCCTGTTCTTGTGCTGTACTGTTCTGTGTTCTATGTTAAGGTCCAAGTGGGAAGGCATCTCAGGTTCCCACAGGATGTGTTCGGGAGGTCTGTGTCCCACCAAATGCAGATCCTCACAGGAAGCTTGAAACACTCAGCAGGTCAGGCAGTGTCTGTGGAGAGAGGAGCGACTAACGTTTCAGGTCAAGGGCCTTTCATCTCTGAGCTGAGGTTTCTCTGCTGTTAAGCTCTCAGGAGTGCGTGCTGGGGCCAATGATTGTCTCTCAACCAAAGCAGGTGACTGCATTCCTGCCTGTGGGAGCTTTCTGTGCATGTCCACACTACAGACAGATCCATGGTCACTGAATCCCAAAAGGTTACTTCAAAACGCCACCCGTGTCTGGGACACCAGCAGTGGAAGAGCTGTAGATCACACGTGAGGCTGAATGTCTGCAGTAGTGACTGCCAGAGACCTCGCACTCTGAACTGCCAGGGACGTGTGCCTCCTCTAAGGAGAAAGCTCCCCACGTCTGAACAACGTTGTGACTTTGACATGAAACTTGACAAAAACTGTAAACACAAGAAAATAAGAATGTTTCTTTTCATTAACTCGGGATATGATGAAGTGTTGTTACTGTGTTTCCGGTTCTTGTTGGATCAGTCGTGGGGTTGCTCCGTGTCCTGAGTGAGTAAAGACAGCAGTTATGTGTCCCATCTTCTCAGCAGTGGGACCTTCCAGCTAATCACAAATAGAGGAGCTAAAATGTCGAAGTTTATGCTTCACAAACTGTCGTCCTGACTGTATTGCATGGGTCCAATTCAAAAAGCACTTGCATATTGAAGCACTTTGTAGTGTCCAGGCAGAGAGAGAGCCAGCGTCTTCCGATGAGGGACTGGCTCTCAGGTACACCACCAACTGCGGTTCCTCTCCAACTCCCACACCATCCAATATATCCCTGTTCCTTCATCGTCACTGGGTCTAAACCCTAGAGCAGCACCATGGGAGCACAGACCTTCACCAGGAGGACTGCAGTGGTTCAAGAAGGCAGCTCAACCCCACCTTCGCAAGGGGCGGTTAGGGATGGGTGGTAAATGCTGGCCTTGCCAGTGGCACCCAGATCCTCAGAATAAATATTTAAAAACACTTCCTCACAGCTTCACCTTGGTCTCATTGATGTCACTGGCAAACATTCCTGGAACATCCATCCCTTTCATCCCCTGAAGCTGACAGTAGCTCCCACACCCCCCAATTCACAACAACTGATATCGAATCCAGTTTCTCCCGAACTGACATCCCCACCAAGTCTCGTCATTCAATGAGAGTGGCTGATCTGATCTTGGCCTCAGCACCAGTCTCCTGTCTGTTCCCCACACCCTCAGCTCCCCTACAAACCAAATACCAGTCTACCTCTGCCTTGAAATAGTCAGTGACCCTGCCCCACAGCTCTCTGGGAAAGTAATTCCAAGGATTCATCTCTCCCGATAAAATAATTCCTCCTTATCTCCGTCTGAAGTGGGCCATCCCTCATTCTGAATCCTGCTCCTGGTTCCTGATTCTCTCAGTGTCCAACCTGCCAATTCCCCTCAGCATCCTTTGTTTCTAGATCTCCTCTCATTGTCCTCAGTATCCACTCAACCTACCCAACCTCTCCTCATACGTCAACTCCCTCACTGCAGGAATCGACCCAGTGAACCACTTCCCAATCAACGTAAGAAGGCGATGTCTCAGGAAGGTGACATCCACCATCAGGGACCCCACCATCTGGGCCGTGCCCTCTTCTCGATGCTGCCGTCAGGCAGGAGGTCCAGGAGCCTGAAGACCCCACACCTCACGGTTCAACAACAGCTTCTTGCCCACTGCCGTCAGGTTCTTGAACCCACCTGGAAAACCCTGATTGTACCTCAGACTGTGTATTTTTTCCTTTCTCAATTTTACTGTGGTTACGTTTATTTTGCAAGTATGTTAGTTATGTATAATTTATGTTAATTGAAGTTTATGTTAACTTATGTTTGTCCTCTTGTAATATGCTGTGCTGCAGAAAGCTAATTTTCACGGCATTTATACCCTGAGTGTGTAGCCAATGACAACAATAAAGTTGAAACTGAAGTACACCCTTTCTTAACTAAGACCAGAACAGCAGACAATACTCCAGCTGCGCTCCCCCAACGCCCTGCACAGCAGCAGTCACACTTCCCATCTCCCTTCACCACAAAGGGTGACGTCTCTTCACGTTCCTAATTACTAGCAACCTATCCCAGTGGCGTCACGTTGAACTCTGCCTGAAGGTTCTGACGCTTATAAAATGATGTAATCAAGAACCTAAGAGACAGAAGCAGAAGAGGGCCATTCTGCCACTCGATGAGATCTCCCAGACCAGCGCCACGGTCCTGCCCCAACCCCATATCTCTTGATTCTCTGAATATTCAGACATTTAAACCCTTGCGGCTGAACTTTCCTGTCCGTGCACCTCAGTGGGGACGGCAGTCTGGGGGAAGCTCTTCCTGTGACGTTAGTTGGTTGGTTTTGGTTTTTGTCCCGTAAACCAGTGAAATTCCTTGTTTGTGTGAAGCTCACGGTATACATGTAATAATCAATACAGCTATAGCTACAACAACCAGCAGAAAACAACAGACACTTCTTCCACTGCCATCAAGAGGTCACCTCCTCCCCATCACTGGGACCCTCCACTCCTCCTCCTCCTCACTCCCCCCTCCTGGAGTAACCCTCTTTCTCTTTGCCTTTGCTATTTCCACTCTTGGATGGTTCCTTGCCTTCCTGAGCACCCTGCCATCTGCACCCCGACCCACCAAAACCTCCCAAGCCCAAGTCCTGACCCACACCCATAACCCCACCCCATCACTCCTGTGCTCGTGGACGGAGCCTGGATCCTGCTCCAGCAGTCCCTCAGCTTCGACATTTTCATCAGTCCCAACCCTGCTTCCATACGTAACCTCCAGGTTCCCAAATCTCTGCACCCCTCCCATTCTTAATCACCCCCACCACCTTCATTTCCCTGTTCCCTCAGCTCTGGATACAAGACCTCAAGAAGGTATGAGCAGGAATAGGCCACTCTGTCCCTCAACCCCGCCCTACCATTCAATCTGATCAAGGCTGATCTACACTGGCCTCAACAGCTCCTCTGTGCCCCTCTGGACTCTGCCCCTCCGGACCTCTGTGCCCCTATGCCCCCTCTCCTCCATTAGAACCATTTTTTTGATCATCCGTTGAAATGTGTTGGCTTTTAACCTTGTTTTGTCACCTATCTTGTGACTTGCTGGGGATGTTTTGCAGTGTTGAAGGTGCCACATCAGTCGAGGTGTTGTGGTGATGTGAACAGTTAATAACCAAGTGGTTGAGGCTTCAGCTGCACACCCCTCTCCGCTCCACCCCACCCCCTGGCTGGATTCTGATGAATCTTTCATTGCATCTCGACAGACAGATCCAACATTTATGAAATTGATTCACCGTGCTTTTATATCCTGTATAAAATTCATGAGCTGGAGCGTTTATTGTCGTTCTGCTGGGTCAGGCTTTTGAGAGAATCACCGAGGGGTTCAGCAGACATACAGCAAAGAAACAGGCCATTTGGCCCAACCAGTCCGTGCTGGCATTTCTGCTCCACTGGAACCTCCTCCAGTCTCTTCCCATCTCAAACTATCAGTGCCACCCTCTGTTCCCTCTCCCTCCCTCCTCTGATGGTCCAACCTCACTTCAAACACAACAACCCTATTCATAGGAAACAGAAGCAGAGGGAGGTCTCTCAGCCTCTCGTTCTGCTCCACCATTCAGTGAGCCCGTGCCTGACCATTTACCTCAGCTCCACTTCCCCGCAATCCTGAATTCGCTTAATCTCCAAAGATCTTTCACTCTGTTTTAACCTCAATGACTGAGAGTCTCGGTTCGAGAATCCCAAAGATTCGGCACCTTCTTACCTCTGTCCTGAATGACTGACCAGTTACTGGTTCTGGACACCCCAGTGACCATCACTGTCTACCCTCCCACCACCGCGAGGACGTCAAATGTTTCAGTGAGATCACCAGTTCGTCTCCCTGTGGGAGGGAGCTCCACATCCTCACCGCTCTCTGGGGAAAGGAGTTTCCCCGGAATTCCCTGTCGGATTTCTTGCTGACTCTACTGACGGCCTCTGGTTACCCTCTTCCCCACAAGTGGAGACCTTCTCTCTGCATCCGCTCCATCAACCCCCCCTCGGCACTTTACACCCCCCTCGTTAGACTCCCCCCTCAACCTCCCTTTCTCAAGGGGAGAGAGACCTGGCCTGCCCACCCTCTCCTGATGTGTATACATCCTTCACAAAATGCAACAGCTGACACAGTATCATACTCTGAGTGTGGTCCAACCGAGGCTCAGCCATCTGCCTGCTTTTTAGTCATATCCTTCTGCAAACAATCCTGGTGCCTTGTTTGTTTCCTTTCTGGCCTTGGTATTCTGTGGCGCAACTTTGTGTGCCGAGATTGCCGTGTCCCCCCACCCTCCGCGGACTCACACGTCACAGTCGGGCACAGGAGGCGGCCATTCGGCCCGGCAGAGGTTGCCAGGGCTGCTGTCATTGGCTGGAGATTGTGAGCAGCAATGAGGATGCAAAGAGGCTTCAAGGACAGGGTGAGTCTGTCGTCAGGGGAGACATCGAGTCGGCTGGGTCTCCCGGAGTTCAGGTGACTTTGCACAAGCTACTCCAAGTAGACTCCCGGGCTGAGAGTCTCGAACCAGAGGCACGGTCTCAGGAAGGGACCTTGGACACCTCGGACTGAAACGAGTGGAAATTTCCTCACTCAGATGGGGCGCGGGGTGGCGGTGCGATGAATCGTTGGAATTCTCTGCCCCAGGGAGCTGGGGGTCGTCAGTCATTGACTCCATCCAGAACCGAGAATATCAGAGGCGTCAGAGAGAAGGGCGGCCACACAGGGAAACGGGAGAGGGGTGGAAGAACAGCCATGATCTTGTTGAATGGGCTGAGAGGCTCCTCCTTCCCCTTAGCTCATCATGTTACAGACTCACTCACTGAGACTGTGTGGGTAGAAATCAAAGAAGGCGGATTACTTTGTACTCCAGGCCCCTCCTTTTGGGAATTAGAGGAGAGAATATGTCGGGAGACTGCAGCTAGGCGTTGGAACTATAGGGCTGTAATAGAAGGAGATTTTAACTTCCCTGTGATTGACTGGGACCGCCAGAGGGTGGGGTTACATGGGCCAGAACTTGTTAAGTGTGTCCAGGAAAGTTTTCCGAAGCAACATGCAGATGGCCCTAGAGAGAGGGGGCAACACTGTTGGGGAATGAGGCAGGGCAAGTGACTGAGGTGTCAGAGACGGAACACTTTGGGACCCGTGACCAAAATCCTATTAGCTTCAAATAATCAGGAAAAAAGATCGGATCGGTCCTCAAGTTAAAGTCCTGAACTGGAGCTAAATTCAGTGGCATCAGGCAGGAATTTGTAAAGGCTGATTTTGCAGGTTTCGGGCCCTCTGGCAAATCTGAGGTTTTTAAAAGTGATAAGATAAGATATAAGATTTCTTTATTACTCACATTACATGGAAACACATAGTGAAATGCATCTTTTGCGTGGAGTGTTCTGGGGGCAGCCCGCAAGTGTCACCACGCTTCCGGCGCCAACATAGCACACCCACAACTTCCTAATCCGTACGTCTTTGGAATGTGGCAGGAAACGAATACCCGCAGGAAACTCACGCAGACACGGGGAGAAGGTACAAACTCCTTACGGACAGTGGCCAGAATTGAACCCAGGTTGCTGGCACTGTAAAGCGTTATACTAACTGCTACACCACTGTGCCTGCCCATGATGCTCTGATTCTATGACAGTATTTCACTGGAGAACTTTGAAAGATTTATTGATGAATGAATTGCATTCCAAGTTTTGAAGGAACAGAATAAGCCAGTTATTCTGGAAATATTTTGAAGCAATTCACTGCAGTCTTTAGGAGACTCATTTTTGTGGTTCAAAATCTGGGAATGATTGTTAACTTCTAGCTGAGCTGAACACATGTCCTGGCCAGAGCAAGTAAACAAAACCATTTTTGATCAGGGTCTCTCTTTGGGGAAGCTAATTCTCGGAAGGGTCTCAGTTGTTGCTGAACTTTCTATTCAGGAAAGTTAGTTTGTGTTGCAGAGTTAATATTTGAAATTGGAAGTTCAGGATACTGTTTAGTAAGCAGAGTTGATTCAACTTTTATAATTGTGAAGTTTAAATACCCTTTGTCAGTTTTTCTAACTTTTTTTGATTGGAGAGATTCAAAGTATTGTTTTCATAAATAGTTAAAAGCAGCAGAACATTAGAGAATTTTGTGAACTCAAACCATAATCCCTCTGTTGCAGTCAGTTCAATGTGTGGTCAGTTTCACAGAATCACAGAGGTTACTAATTTAGCCTGAGTCTGTTCCAGCTCCCTGCACGAAGAATCCCACTGGTTTCACTCCCCCACCCTCCCCCTTAAGGACCTGCAGTTTTTCTTTCATGCGCATATCCAACATCCCTTTGAACACCCTGACCCAATCTGCTTCCAGTGCATTCCAGGTCATATATCACTCTGCATAAAACTGTTTTCCTCAAATCAGTTTTGCATTCTTACCGTTCACCTTCATTGTATGTCCTCATAAGCTTTCCATCGGGGGAGAATTCCCCTTCAAACCCTTGAAGATTGTTAATACCTTTTCTCAGATATCCTTGTGATCCCCTGTGATCCAAGGAGAACAACCCAGCTTCTCCATTCTATCTACAGTACATAACTGAAGTCCCTCATCTCTGGAATCATGTGAGTAAATCTCTCCTGCACCCTGTCTGAAACCTTCACATCTTTACCAATGTGTGGTTTGCCTGTCCTCATCGATCAAGCTGCTGTAGAGATGGCCGACAGCTTCAAGTTCCTTGGCATCCATATCACACTGATGCAGTGATCGAAAAGCTCATCAATGTATTTACTTTCTTAGGAGTCTGACAAGATTTGGCAGGTCCATGAGGATTCTCTCGAACATCTGCAGATGCAGTATGGAATGTATCCTGATGGGTTGCATCTCAGCCTGGGATGGCAATTGCTCTGCTCTGGACTGACGGAACCTGCAGAGAGTGGTAAACACAGCCCAGTCTGTCACAGGCTCGTCACTTCCTTCCATCCAGTCCATCTTCATGGTGTGTTGCTTCAGAGGCTAGTAGAGTCATCAAGGATGCCTGTCACCCTGGCCATTATTCCCATTTCTCTCTTCTACCTTCTGGGAGAAGATACAGGAGCTTGAAAGCCCAGAAGACCAGACTTAAGAACATCTTCTCTACATCTTTTGGTTATTCCATTATTGTCACTTAATTAATTTTTTGCACTACTTCAGATTGCTCTGCAATCTTTGCACCATTCTGCTGTTTTGTGCTCAGCATTGTATTTATTGCTATATTTATTACCACCATGTACACTGTTTACTCTGTGAGCTTCATGTGAACAAGGAATTTCATTGCACCCTGGTGTTTCTGACAATAACACCAAGGTGCAATGATCTAATTGGAACTGGACACTATTTTATTTATGGCCTGACCATTGTTTTGTAAATTTTCACCAAGGCTCTCTTGCTTTTGTACTCAATATCTCCATATGAAGTCCAAGAAAGATGCCAACTACTCCTTTAACTGCTTTCTTTATCTGCCCTGCCACTTTCAGTGAACTGTACCGATATGCCCCCAGATCTCCCTCTGTTCCTCTGCCCCTTAAGAGTTGTGCCCTCTGGTTTATTCTCATTCTTGAAATGAAACACTTTATACTTTCCTGGATTGAATTTCATCTGCTGCGTGTTTGTCCATTTCACCAGCCTGTCTGTATTGTCGAATCAAAGAACATTTATGCTACGGGGGACATTCAGCCCATTGTACCTGTACTGGTCGGGGAAAAAGCTACCCAGTCTAACCCTACCATTCAGCACTCGATCCGTGGCCCTGCAGGTCTCAGTTCTTCAAGTACACATCCAGGTACTTTCTGGGTGTGGTAAGGGTTTCTGTCTCTCCCATCCTTGGGCTCTTACTATCCACCTCACAACCTGCTGACAAATCCTGTGTCATCTGCCTCGTACAACCAAGTCCAAGTGACTAATCTGAAGAAGAGCCACAGGATAACCAATTCTAATTCCCTCTGGTTTGAAAAACATTTGCTCTCTGTTTCCTGACACTGACTGAGGGTCATCGTTGGGATGGCTTAGCACAGGATAATTATTTCTCCCTCTGTCATTGTTTCAGTTGGAGCCCAGTAACACGCTGCAGCTGTTTTTCAGACCTCTGTTTTTGGCCTTTGTACCCCTCTCTGCAACCAGAGCCTCAACTTCCTTCTCATGAGACCACAGTCAGTGCGGTTCAGTGATAACTTCTCCTCCTTGCTGATAATCAACACAGGCTCACCTCAAGGATGCGTGCTTAGCTCACTGCTCTACTCTCGCTACACTCATGACTGTGTGGCTAAGCACAGCTCAAACGCTATCTATAAATTCCCTGATGACACCACTGTTGTTGGTAGATAGGTTGCAATGAGGAAGCATACAGGAGTGAGATAGGTCAGCTGGTCGAATGGTGGCGCAATAACAACCTTGCACTCAACGTTCAAGGAATATATTGTGGACTTCAGGAACGGGAAGTAGGGAGAACATACACCAGTTCTCTTTGATGGGTCAATAGCGAAAAGGGTGAGCTCCTTCAAGTTCCTGAGCGTCAATATCCAGAGAATCTATCCTGAGCCTAGCACTTTGATGCAATCACAAAGAAGGCACTCCAGCACCCCTACTTCATTTGGAGTTTGATGAGATTCAGTGTGTCGTCAAAGTCTCTCGCAAATGTCTATAGATGTATGGTGGAGAGCATTCTGACTGGTTGCACCACAACCTGGTATGGAGGCTCCAATACAAGAGGCTGCAGAGGATTATAGACTCAGCCAGCTCCAGCAAGGGCACAACCCTCCCTGCCATTGAGGACAGCTTCAAGAGGTGGTACCTCAAGAAGGCGGCATCCGTCACTAAGGGCCCTCACCACCCAGGACATGCCCTCTTCTTGTTACTATCATTGGGGAGGAGGTACAGGAGCCTGAAGACCCACACTCAATGATTCAGGAACAGCTTCTTCCCCTTTGCCATCAGATTTCTGAA
>JAUZTB010000017.1:1964211-1978108 GCA_034780895.1 Rhynchobatus australiae
GAAGTGACTTAACGTTGCAAGTCTAAAAAGTAAAGCAATGGCCTAGCTTTAGCTAGTTTGTCATGACAGTGAACATACAAGCAGAATACACAGATCCTCATTTTGTGTTTGGATGTAATCATAACATGGGCAAACCTTACCTGGTTTGGCTTGGTTCTCTTAGCCAGCAGGGTGAGTGTTTGGGGGGAGAGTGGTGGACCATGGTTCTGATTTCTGTCCATTCCCACTTCCTGGCATGTGTCACTGGATCATGGATACTGGATCTGTATCATAGGGTGATCCAAAACAGAAAGGTGGCCTGTGGTAAATCTTGAAAGCAACTCTTCAATAGGTCCCACTAAGACCACTCAATTCCTCGGCTACTATCAATTTTTGTTTACGAAATCACATTATGTCAAAGAAAATCTTTCCATTGAAAAATAAGTGCATACACTGCGCACGCAAATACAGGCAATGGTATACATATTCATAGTCAAAGCATTGGCAGATTGCATCACTGAAAGAGCAATTTTATTTTTATTACGAAGCCATCACATGGACTATCCGTATTATGTGTAAAGGATTTTTGGTGGGGGAGTTAGGACGTGGTGGTAATCCCCCATGGGTCCTATGTGGGGGATGCACTTGCTTGGGTGGGCGTGCAGCATGTACTCCTGGATCTTGAAGGGTGTAAGCCAGCAGCGACCAGTCATGAGTGGATTCTGCTCCCACCAAGCTGTTAGCAACTGATGTCAGTAGCTGGCAACAGATTATACAGCAGAAAGTCTGGTGTGATTGAGCTGAAGATGAACGGAGACAGAGAATAACAAAACTCTCTCCAAACTGTCCTTCAATGGGGCATTTCAGGATAGAAGCATGGTGTGAAGTGGGCAGCGTTTTCCTCTTGGTTTACCGCCATTAAGGCTAAGAGTTGTGCCCTTACTGTCATCCCATTTGGCATCAGCTCCTTCAACAGAGGCCTGAGCAAAATTAGTTTGACAAGCACCCATGAAAATGACATTTAATTTGAGGTTGCTGTACAGATTTAGGGATTGGGAAAGAGATGAAAGGAGATGGGGGAGGAGACACCCCTTTAACAGGCAGGAACGGTGTTTGTGTATGTGTGTGTGAGTGACACACGGGCAGCTGTGTGTGCTCAGTGAGTTATAAAGGGGGTGTGACCATGTTGTCAGTGAGACCACTTTGAGTGCTCTCCTGAATGGCGCGGGGTCAACGCCCCGCTCACAGAACAATCTGGGCACCAGTGAGCGGCATTTTCTCCCCATTCAGCGAGCATACGGCGTGATCAAACGCTGCTTTTGTAGCACTAATATAAACCGTGTTATACAATGTCCAAGTGGTACAATAACACAGAGAGAGGCGAGGACCAAAACGGCGACTTGTCACAGAATGAAAGACCCGGCGCTTGGGTGCGAAGACGAGTCGAGGAAAGAGATGAAGGAGTGGAAAAGAATACCAGAGGGAGGGAGAGGTTGGGGTGGGATTGAGGCAGGGAAGGAAGGAGAGAGAAAGAGAATAAAAAATCAGATAGCAGACTATCTGGATGATGACTCAGTGTTGTTGAAGGAACACAGGGAACACAAGGGAAAACGTGAATGTTGAATGTAGAAATCGAGGGAAAACAGACAAAAATGGATAGGCGGAGACGTGAGCAAGTATAGAAGGGAAGGGACAAAGTGCAGAAGTCATCGTGAGAGAAGTTAGGGGGACAGATGCAGGCCGGACTTGGCCAGAATTGTTGCCGCTACTTTGGTTCTAATGCGAGAAACAAACTTCTGGAGGAAGTCAGCAGGTCAGGCAGCCTAGCTCCTCCAGCAGTTTGTATTTTTTTGCTCCAGGTTCCTTGGTTCTCCTTGGTTCTGACGTCTTGGTGTCAGATCTCCCTGGGCATCAGCTACGGGCGAAGCCAGGTGTCCTCCCAGGCTGCCCGAACCACAGGTTGGTATCCAGAGGCACCCCTTCAGCTCCTTGGGAACTCAAACCTTATCAGCACTCCGCCTGCCTGAATAAGGTGGAATGTGCCTGGCCCATCAAGTTCTCCGGGTTCCCAATAGCAGGGCAAATCCATCCAGGCAGATGTGTGGGATATACGGAGAAGTGAGGGGAAAGAGAGAGAGCACCAGGAAGAAATGCAGACAGGAAAATACATTCAGAAGAACACACGAATAAAACGTTCACACGAATTAAAGTTCAGAATCTCTAAAGATTCCATGTTAATTGCTGGGTCTCAAGGAAAATCTATGTTTCTTTTTAATTTTTTATTCCTGTTATCGATACTTGAGAAATTACCGGCCAGGCCAGCATTTATCGCTCATCCCTGACTGCGCCCAGAAGGCGAGCGGTGAGCAGCCTTCCCGAATGCGGAAGGCGTCCCCACAGTGCTGCTGGGGAGGGAGTTTGGGGATATAGACCCAGTGATGTTGACGGAATGACGATATATTTTCGTCCGGATGGTTTGCAGCTTGGAGGACAACTTACAGGTGGTAGTGTTCCCCTGCACCTGCTGCCCCTGTCCCTCTTGGGAGGCAAAGGTTGCTGTTCTGGAAGATAATACCTCAGTAGATCAACTAATGGTCTACTGAGTAGATTAAGTAACTGCAGTGAACTTTGAATATGACATACACTGTAGCCACTTGTGGAGGGAATGGATGTTTAGTGCAGTGGGCGGAGTGCCAGTCAAGCAGACTACTTTGTCCTGGATAGTTCTGAGCTTCTTTAGCATCGTTGGAACTGCACTCACCCCAGCAAATGAAGAGTTTTCCATCACACTCCTGACGTGTGCCTTGTAGGTGGCAGAAGAGTTTTGGGATGCCTTGGGGTGAGTCCCTAGCGACAGGGTATCCAGCTTCTGATTTTGCTCTTGTGGCCACCATATGTGGCTCATGGTCAAGGGTGACCCTCAAGGTGCTGATGGGGGTCGCAACAATGATAATATCATTGAGTAACAACAATGGGTCGTTAGATGTTTTCTGACTTCTTGGAGGTGGCCTTTGCCTGGCATTTTCTACTTGCCACTTATCACCCTCTGCCTGAATGATGGCTGGGTCTTCTTGCACATAGGCATGTCCTGATTCGTTTGCAGAAGAGTTGCAAATGAAATTAAACATTGCACAACAATTAACAAGTATCCTCACTTTGGAATGTCAGTGGAAGATTTGTCCCTGAACATTACTGGGTCAAGGACACTGTCCTGAGGAACTGTTGCAATATTCACCCGAGGCTGATATGACTGATCTCAGCAATCGCAACCAGCTTCCTCTGTGGGAGATTTCTCACCAAGCATCAAAGTGGTTTCCCCTTGACTTCAGATTGGCACGGATCATACAGTTAAATGGTGCCTTGAGATCAAGGGCAGTCACTCCCAGCTCAACTTTTGAATCAAACTCCTTGGTCCACGTTTGGACTAAAGCTAAGGTCTGGAGTGGAGTGGTCCTGGTGAAATCTAAACTGGTCGTTGGTGACCAGTTTTTGGTGAATAAACGCTGAATGATAAAAATGTTAGAAATGGCAGCAGGAGTTGGCCATCTGGCCCTTTGATATCCACCAATCATAAAGATCACAGCTGATCTTCTTCCTCAGCACCATTTCTCAGCACTATCCACCTATCCCCCATGTCCAGGAACACATTCACTGAGCCACCACAGCCCTCAGGAGCAGAGGTCTAAATGTTCACCAGCCTTCAAGTAAAGACATTTCTCCTTATCTCAGTCCTAGATGGCCTATGCCTTATTTTGCAACATTGTCCCTACATTTAGCCTCTCAGGTTTTGTACGTTTTGATAAGATCTCTTGTCATTCTTCTAAACTCTGAAGAATACAGACCCAGTCAACTCCATCTCTTGTCAAATGGCACAGCTGCTTTCTTGTACCCAGTCTGATAAATCTCCCCTATTGGTAAGCACATCCTTTCTTAGACAATAATCCAGCTGTGATCTCACTAAGGTGCTATACAATTGCAATAAGTCTTCCTTACTCCTGTAATCAAACCATCTCATATAAAGGCTAGTATACCATTTGCCTTCCTAATCGCTTACTGCAACTGCACATTGGCCTTCAGTAAGATGTGTAGAAGTACAGCTAAGTCCCTTGGAACATCAACACTCCTAATTTTTCACCATTTAACAAAAACTCAGCTCTTCTGTTATGTCCATAACAGACATATTACTTTGCTGATGATCGAGATGTTGCTGTTGGAACAAAGTTCAAATTTCAGGATGATTGATATATATTAACAACTCTTAATAAATGCAGATATGTTTGATAACATGTATGTTCTGCTTGGTTTCCCCAGATACCTGAATATTCCTTACCAATATGGAACATTCTCCAAATAAGGACTTACACTGTTTCACACAGAATAACTGCAACTCTCTCTCACACACAGACAGACAGATACACACACACACACACACACACACACACACACACACACACACACACACACACACACACACAAGCACACACATCACATCCTGACTTTGTTGCCAAAGTGAAGGAGTTTGGATTCATTTTGGAATTAGATCGCTTCTGAATCTTAAAAAAACAGATAATGCTGGAAATGCTCAGAGGGTCAGGATCCATGCATCTATGGAGAGAGAAACCAAGTTAACATCTCAGATCAGTGCCCTCTTATCAGAATCTGAAATAGTAGCTCTGGTTCTCGCTCCACCGCTGCAGTCTGACCTGCTAGGTACTTCCGGTATTCACCGTTTTAATTTCAGATTTCTAGAATCTGCAATATTTTGTTGATTCTGATCTTCATCGTTCATGATTTCACAAAAGGTTCCCCTCTCATGTTTAATCAAACTTAATAAACAAATTCGGGATATTTTGATACAAAACAAACTGATATCTAAAAAAAATCACTGGACAATTTACGGAATAGATTACTCATATGTGTTTTGAAATATTTATTTGGGATCCAAAAATAGACTTTATTTTATTCATAGAGATGCAGGTTTAGGGCAGGGGAATGGGAATAGCAGACTTCACCAGCACAAAGGACTGAACAGCCTCCTTCTTTTCCACTATTTCAATAGTTCGATGTTTGTTAGAAAAACCTGAACCTTTTAAGGTCTCATATGGTATCTGAAAAATGTTAATTGTGCCATTTTCTATCTTGGTAGGTGTGTTTCATCTGTAATAATAATATGGTACATATATTTTGTAAAGCATTCACAGAGAAAGTAGGGAAGAAGATGGAGTGGCTGGGGGAGGTGGTTCAGTGGTAGGTGTTAAAGTCAGACCTTTGATAATCTTTCAAACCGTTATGACTTCCTAATCACAATTTAAAGCGTTGAAAATCTACTTTGAAAGAGATAGCTTGGTTCAATAGTGTGTGTGTGGGGTGGGTCTAATTGTAAAATCATAGCTGTTTAACACAGGGATAAAAGGCAGCAGGAAAATGAGAGAAAGAGAGAGAGAGAGAGAAAAGCTCGATTGCTTTTTAGCATGTTCAGGTCTGTCTGTAAAGCACAATAGGCTGAAAGTTTGCTGAACTGCAGAACTCCTCAATCTGCCTTTTCCCAGGGCACAGGAGGCAAATCCAAAGAGAGTGAGGGAGGAAAAAAACCTGAGTAAACATCAAGGGTACAAAAGATTTAAAGATTGCAAGCTTCTCCTTGGTCTGGTTATGTTACAGGGCTAATGTTGTGTCCATTCACAGGGAAAGGTGAATACAAGCTTTCAAGTGTTCTTACATTTAGAAGTGTCAGAACAGGTAAAACAGATATACACAGATGCATGTACCGTGACTGACTAGTCAACATCTCTGTTCACCTCCCGGCTCCCCTTCCTTTTTATCCTTTTTCTATAAAACAACCAATGTTGGGAATATATATATTAAATGCACCATCAACAAATTGCAAAATCACACTGTTCTCTCCCTCAACCACCAACCCAAGCCTTCCCCAGCCACTACTCCAATTTCCTACATTATAATAAGGTCTACATCACAAAAGAACATCATCGACTGCAAGATTTATCAGGACAACCTGAAAGGAAGAGGAATGAGGCAAAAAATAATTCGTATTTCATTTCAAATGTCTTTTCTTTGCTCTCCAGTGCACAGGTGCTGAATGAATCTCCTGCCATTTAAATGAATGGCTGCGAAGGGTGGTTGGCAATTCAACTGTGGGCTGCTTCATAGCCAATCCTAGTTCTGTCTTCACGCAGTTTCCAGCAGAGATCAGTGACGCATTCTCTGATGGAAAAAATACCAAGGTCATTTACTGCCACCTGGCTGAGATCAATTGACGAGCTCAGAGTTTGATGTAAACCAGAAACCTGGTAATACTCTCACAGAAAGAAGGGGAGGCCATTTAGCCCCTCAACCATGTTCCATCATTCAGTAATGTCATGGCTGATGTCTGACTTAACTCTTTACACTGTCCTGTTCCCATATCTGTAATCAATGTCCCTCAATTATCAATCAAAGATTTAATAATTCAGACTGATGCTCCCAATGCAGTTCTCAGGCCCTGCTGCATCATCAGAGGTACTGGATGATACATTAAACAAAGGTTGGAAAGGTTCCCTGGCCACTTTTCAAAGGAGAATTTTCCTCATTGATCTGGCCAATGTTTATAACATTACCAACACAATGTTTGGAAAGTATCTCAGAAGTTTTTTTTCACATGATGTGGATATTGCCATCATTTATTGACTACCTAATTGCTGTCTGAACTAAGTGGTTTGCTAGGCTATTTCGGTGGGGGGGGGCAGTTGGATCAATCAGTCAGAGGTCACATGTAGGCCAGACCCAGTAAGCATGCGAGATATGCTTCTTTGAAGGACATAAGTGAAATATATGGGTTTTTAATGACAATCCAGTAGTTCGACAGTCACCTTTACAGTGACTACTTTCTCATGCCAGATTTAATATTTATCTTTCTCAGCTGCCATGGTGGGAACCAAACATGTACCCAAATCAATTGCCCAGCCTCTAGATACTTGTCAAACAACTACACCTTTCTGCTACTATCCTTTGAGGTTGTGTAGTTGCTACGTAAAATTAATGTTCTTTATTTCTTTCAGACACATAACCATTCCTGCAAAAGGAAGTTTACAGATGATACCATTGTAGTGGGCCATATCTCAAATAACGATGAGTCAGAGTACAGGAAGAAGATAGAGAGCCTATTGTCATGGTGCCATGACGACAACCTTTCCTTCGATGTCAGCAAAACAATAAGAGCTGGTCATTGAATTCAGGAAGGGGGCAGTGCACATGTTCCTTTCTACATAAATGGTGCTGAGCTTGAGAGTTTCAAGTTTCTAGGAGTGAACATCACCAAAAGCCTGTACTGGTCCAACCACGTAGATGCCACAGCTGAGTAAGCTCACTAGCACCTCTACTTCCTCAGGAGGCTACAGAAATTTGGCATGTCCCTTTGATGCTCTTAAATTTTTATTGTTGCATCTGAGATTTTTATTGATGCATCCTATCCAGAGGCATCATGGCTTGGTACGGCATCTGCTCTGCCCATGACTGCAAGAAACTGCAGAGAGATGTGGGCACAGTCAGCACATCATGGAAACCAACCTTCCCTCCATGCACTCTATCTACACTTCTCACTGCCTCGGTAAAGCTGTCAGCATAATCAAAAACCCCACCAACCCCAGACATTCTCTCTTCTCCCACCTCCCATCAGGCAGAAGATACAAAAGCCTGAAAGCACGTATCACCAGGCTTAAGGGCAGCTTCTATCCTGCTGTTATAAGACTATTGAATGGCTCCCTAGTATGGTCAGATGGACTATTGACTTCACAACCTACCTCATCGTCCACCTGCACCTTATTGTCCACCTGCACTGCACTTTCTCTGTAACTGTCAAACTTTATTCTGCACTCTCTTATTGTTTTACCTCAAATCACTGTTGTAATGAGTGAGCTGTATGAACAGTATGCAAGACAGGTTTTTCACTGTACCTTGGTACATGTGGCAATAATAAACTAACTAATTTACCAATTTAATCCTTCTGTCTCCTTCATTTTCTCTTCAAACCTTTTTCATCCCACTATTTCAGTTTAAAATTGGAAATATCTTATGTACCTCAAACCATCTCTTCCTCCAATGACCTAGCTTTTAAAGCCGAATTTAGCATCATGTTATTTACAGGTTTAGGATGTTCTGACTTGGGGAAGGAAGTCAAGGACATGATGTTGGCACAGAAGAACTTAACTGATATTGGGTTTGCAATTTGAGTTATGATGACTGACTAGAGAAACTGAACAAATCACAAGGAAATCAATGCAGTTGTTCAAAGTTTGAAATGTTTTAATCAGATAAATAAAGAAAAACTATAGGGAAAAATATTATGATCATCATCTATAATAAAAGAAGTTTAGATCACACTTTTTTTAAACATCAATTGTAGAAGATCTGGGGGGGAAGAATTCATTTAAGCGTAAAAAGGTGAAAAGCATAAATGTGAAAATGGGAAAGACCAAAGGGAATAAAGTTTGTCAAGGGACAGTCAAAATTGTGAAGTTTAACCAAAATAATGAGCTGGATGGCTGCAGTGTGGGTATCAACTTGTTCTTGACTTCTGTACTTGTGCATTATCCTACAGAGCTCGGGAATGAGCTGGAATTCAGATGCTGGTCCAGAGCAGGGCTCAGCAGTGTGTGGAGCTGAGGGTTCAGATGAGTGACATTGATTCTACATTGGATCAATGGTACATTTTATATTAGAGAGATAAATAGACAGATATTTGATTCTCTGAACAAAATAATATCACATTCATTCATTCTGTAGAAAGTCAAAATGTTTAATCCCTCAAAAACAGTTCCTTGAACAGTCCAGATGGAATAGAATTACTCTGTTGTCTTGCACATCTATTCAAATATTTTAAAATCTAACACAAGTAATTTTTTTCAACATTGGTGATAACATTTTATGTCACTTTAAATTGTGAAACTATTTTCTGCTGTAGGCCTATAAAGATTCGATAAAGAAGCAAAAAGATTTCCTCCAATATGGAGCAGTTTTTGAGTATAGGTTTTTATTGCTATCCCACTGCTTAATGCTGTAGAACATATGACTTTCATAATTATATGTATGGAATGCACATTGTACCCACAAATTCTGTTGTAGAAAAGCATATGCAATACATAAAGGAAATGGCATAAATACTTCCATGTATACCAAGTACACCAACGTGGTAGATCACAATTGAAAAACTGCAAATGCTGGAAATCTGAAATAAAAAGCACTGGGAACACTTGGCAGGTCAGGGAGTATCAGCAGAAAGAGACGCAAAATTAATGTTTCAGGTTAGACAGTTGCAGTATATTTTATCCATTACAAAATAGAACACTTAATGACAAAAGACAACAGTGAAAGAACATAACAGAATGAGACCTACTGACAATGTGAAATATAATCATGCCTCACTATTACACACGGTAGCTTCCTTCAGCATTAAACTGTAAACTGTTGCAACTATTTTTAAAAATCTGACCTCTTAGCCAGTGTCAGTGTTCACCCCTGATATCCAATGATTTTTAGTTTCATTTCAATAATTTCATATGGGAACTTGTTAAAAGGCTTTTTGAAATTTCAAGTACATTATATGACACAAGTTATTTTATTTACTTTATTTGTAACACATTAAAAGGCCATTATATTTTCAATGAATATAAAAGGTGTTGATAACATCTCACTTGAATTATTTTTCTGAACATAAAAGAACTTGCAACCATTCTCAAGATCATTAAACAATATTCACACTACCAACAAAAAGAAGTCTCCAAGGAGCCTTTTACTTTTTTGAAATACATACTGATTATCACTTTAAATTTTTATTTATATTATCACGATCTGAAGACTGGCACTCTTCCCACTTCATTAAAACTGGCATGGGTCATTATCCTTCATAAGGAATGCAGGGACCCAATGTTGCATAGCAACATTCGCCCTACCATTACTCAGTTGAAGGCATATAAATGGGTAAAATGACTTACAAAATCTCACTGTGTGCAAATGACACCTTGCATCTCTTGGCTAATTCTCACACTTCCTCACAGATTTCACTAATGAACATCAAGCAATTTAGTGTTCTCTCTAGTAACAAGGTCAATTAGGCTAAACCCAAGACATATTGGATTAGGACTTGATGCAACGTTAAAAGAAAAGTGCAAGTTTAGTAGAGGTCTGGGAATGTGTAAATTATAAAATTGCCAAAGGAAAAGCAAACGCAAATGAACATTAAAAAGTTATCTTCTAATAACAACAATATCACCTTGAAAGGAGCAAAACATCTCAACTAATTCACTGGCGCATAATCAGAAAATAATTATAACAATGATAAAAAATAATTATTAGGATGGATTATGAAGAGATAAGTGATAAAGGAGAACAGAAAAATGGAGAAACAAATGGTTTACCAAGGGAATTCTAGAGCATATGTGACTTAGAACAATGGTGAGTCAGAGAAAGAGGGAGAATTAGAAACCAGAACTCTTGGAGGATGTTGGGGCTAAACGAAGCTACAAGGGCGAAATGGGGAATTGAAGATGAGGATGAGAATATTTTCAAGGTAGTAGGAGGTTAAGATGGCAGAAAAGAAAGGCAGAGAAATAGAACTGGGTGTCAACATTTTATGTCCGTAACTTCACATCATACAGAGATCAATGGGAAATAGAAACACACTATAAGTAGATAATTAGGTATTAAAAACAAAAGATACTGAAAATACTCAACATATTTGGTGGTATCTGTGGAGGTCAAAATCAATTAATAGCTTAGATCATTTGGCTAAACTTGTTTTTCACTCCCTTCAAATAATAGCTATAGCTATGGGAATTCTTACGTGTCCGAAACTTGCCGGCTTCTCATGAGGTTTGCTCCAGTCCACTGGAGGCATCTTTGTACATTTCATCTCGCATGACTCATTTGTCTTTTCCCAACTCTTTCTTGACTTCTGTACTTGTCTAAGTGGGAAATCAAGGAACCACTCCATGTTTTGATCAGACAATTCGGAGCCATGTCCCAATAGTACTGGCAGCTATTGCTTACTCCTCTTCAATTACTCCCAAAATCAGCCTTCTTCTCATGGCATCTTTCCATGCTATTGCAGGACATTCAATACCTCCTCATCTATCTCCATTTAAACAGTGAGAAGGTGAAAGCCATTGTCTGGTTTCAAAGTCATCAATTACAGCCTCTGCTTTGGCCGGTCTCAAACTGATCCTGATTTTTTTCAACTCTGTCACTTTATTCAATCCTGAGTTGAGCTTCCAACTCCATATCCTCTCCATCTCAAAGACTATCTACATTTACCTCCATAACATTGCATGCCCCTACCCCTGAATGCTTGAGGGGAATCTTCAACTAGGGAAACAGATAGTCATGTCAAAAGCACTGGTGAAATGGGATATCATCAGAACTATGCAGACAGAGAAACTGGGAACACGAAGGTAGGTCCATCGTGGAAAGTTTTGTGGGATGATGTTGTGAGAATCAGTGAGCTCTTGATAGATATTGGTCAACTGACCAGAAATAAAATAACACAACTGTGGCCATGTTGTTTCTCACACTTCTGCTCGTACCCCTGCTTTCCCTGTAGGAAGTTCCTCTGATCCATAAGGTGGCATTAAATGTTTAGCCCATAATCCCCACTGTAATATAGAAGTTAGTTTTCAGATTTTCCCTGCAGCTGTGTGTGAGACTGCACCAAGCCATAGCATTCTGGTAATGCACTGACTCATTTTGATGTTGCCTGGATCACTGATAGTGGGGACTGTTCGAGGACTTAAGGGCCCAGAGATTTCACTAAGAAGTCAAGCAACACTGCTGCAAGTGACTGGTACAATTCCTACCTGGTGAAACCAGAAAGTCAACAGCTCAGTGCAGATGCACGCCATTGCTGAGCTGTCAACCTACTAACACAAATTCAGTAAGTGTTTTTGTTGACAGCAGCAAGTCAGGAGGCAAGGAGAATGAATGCCATAGGGATTTAGCTGAATCTTGAACATGAATTAAGTTAAATATGAAATTCAAAAGCCACCACATGGTATTGGTATATTATTGTCACTTGTACGACCAGTGTTGAGAATAATCGTGCCAGAGGTATTGCTGTCTATCCTCACTGATTGTGGTCTGTTTGTTAAAAAGTCAAGGATCCAGTTACAGAGGGAGGTGTTGAGTCCTAGGTCTTGGAGTTTGGTGACAAGTTTGCTCGGGATTATTGTATTGAAGGCAGAACTGTAGTCAATAAACAATAGTCTCATGTAGGTGTCCTTACTGTCCAGCTGCTCCAGAGCTGAGTGTAGGGCCAGGGAGATGGCATCTGCTGTAGACCTGTTTCAGTGATAGGCGAATTGCACTGGGTCCAGGTTGTCTGGTAGGCTGTGACCATGACCAACCTCTCAAAGTACTTCACGATGGTGGATGTCAGAGCCACTGGGTGGTAGTCATTGAGGCATGTTACCTTGCTTTTCTTTGGTACCGGGATGATAGTGGTCTTCTTAAAACAGGAGGGAACCTGAGATTGAAGCAGGGAGAGGTTGAATATGTCATCCAGTGTGCTGGGCAGGAATTCCTTGGGCTTTTGCAAGGGGTGACACCAGCCTTCATCTTGCAGCAGAAACCCAACTTGGCAATGTTAGTGAGGTTGAAGGAACAGATCTGGCCACCTGACAGGTGATGCTCCAATTACTTTCATTGGACATGAAGGTGAAGAGATGTCTGCAGAAACCGAACAGAAGAATGGTCTTCCACAGAATTGACAATCAGCAGGCATACAACTGAACACAGGGAATTCATCTTCTGTTTTCCCCTCTGGACCCATTGCCCCCAGCATTAACCCCACTCCTGACAATCCCCACCCTCAACATCCTGCACCCACCCCTAGCCCAGGCTGGCCTGGCTACTACTTTTCAATAGCAGCTGGAAAATCCTGATGCCCGAGGCTAAGTAGACAGATATTGTCTTTATGCTGTTTATCTGGGACCAAGCCCAGCCAAAACTTAGGTCAGCCAATAACCTGACTTGTCTATACAGACAACCCTAGACAACTGGGTGCAAAGGTAAGATGTAATGGCCTGACTGCTCCCCTGGCTGATGTAACTTCAAACCACGCCAGGTAACGAAGGTGAACAGAAACTGAGTATGTTTAAATCATTTGCGTGGTTTCCTGGTGCTGAAACGTACACCAGAATTATTCTTCAAAATTGCCAGTTTACTGCATACTATCTAACTTCATAATAATGAAAGGTTTATATTGTTTAAAAGGAAACTTTGGGGGAATTCAGTTTTATCTACATTTCTGCCGACCACTCTCCCAAATTTGACACCAATATAATTCCAAACATGGTTTTTAATACAATTATAAAATTAGACCACAAGACCATAAGACAAATTAGGCCATTTGGCCCATCAAGTCTGCTCTGCCATTTGAACATGGCTGATTTATTTTTCCTTCTCAACCCCATTCTCCTGCTTTCTCCCCATAACCTTTAATAACCCTTACCAAACAAGAACCTATCAACCTCTGCTTTAAATAAATCCAATGACTTGGCCTCCACAGCAGTCTGTGGCAATGAATTCCACAGATTCACCACCCTCTGACTAAAGAAATTCCTCCTCATCGCTGTTCTAAAGAAACGTCCTTCTATTCTGAGGTTGTGCTACCTGGTCCTAGACTCTCCCACTACTGGAAACATCCTCTCCACATCTACTCTGTCCAGGCCTTTCAATATTCAGTGGTTTCAATGAGATCTCCCTCATCCTTCTAAACTTCAGTGAGTACAGGCCCAGAGCCATCAAGCACTCCTCATATGTTAATCCTTTCATTCACCGGATCATTTTTGTAAACTTCCTCTGGACCCTCTCCAATGCCAGCACACCCGTCCTTAGACATGGGGCCAAAAACTGCTCACAATACTTCAAATGT
>JAUZTB010000017.1:2461839-2472183 GCA_034780895.1 Rhynchobatus australiae
CAGGCTCCGTAAGGCCAGCCTGGATAGCTGCTGCTCTCGACTCCTGCCAGCACCCACATGTAGTGAATGTCCTCTCTCCTACCCTCACTCCTTATGGACCACCTGAATTTGCTGCAGTGCAGAACCCACTGTCTCAGGTATCAAGCTTCATCTCATTAACCAGGTACATATGATCTCCAGGCTACCTAGCATGAATACTCTGCACCCTGTCAGCCAGATTCTAACCTCAGGAAAACTCCTCCCAAAGTGTCGAAGCCATTATTTTATGGAGGTATCTGCAGCTGTTCTAATTGTAAGAAAAGATAGGCTAGAATATTCCTTAAATTGAGCTGTGAGAACAGACCTGGTTTGAACTAAAGGTAATCTTAACATAGGTATCAGGAGAACCTCCTTACATAATGAGTGATCAATATGGGCAGTGGGGGTGGGAGTGGAGGTGGAGGGAGGATAGGGATTGGGCTCTTGCTTGAATAATGAATTTAAATCAACATTTCTTAATCATATTTATTTTCCAATGAATAATACTTTTTGAATCCAATTGGAAATATCACAGGATCATAAAGGATTTTCCCAATGCTTTATAAGAATTTTCTTTGACTCTTGTTGGATTGATAATTTTAAACCAGAGCATACTGTATTCAGACTGTGAAGCTAATGAACACTCTGTTAAGGGACCATCTGATAATTTGGACCAAATTATCAGTTAAAATCTAATTTTAGTGCTGCCTCCATCAGTTTGATTCATCCATATTAGAAGAGCTAATCACTTTATATGCCAGAGGAGATTGATTAATACAAAGATATTCCTAATGTATATGTGATAGTCTTGCTTGTGAAACCCAGCGTAGTTGTTCATTGCTGTATCTAGGTCTTAGCCTTTCCTGATCTGAACAAGTTCTTCATAAAACCTATCTGATTATTTTTTGTCACAAAAATGGGACCAGAATCAAGGGACTGAATGGCACCAATATTCTTGGAGTGCAGCTACCTTAAATTTTCTAGATTAGTTAAACAAAGCTTCAACCTCTCCAACAGTTACACGCAATACCGTGTGAAAGGTAGGCTTGTGATTAATGCTATGAATTGTTTCATGGTTTAATTGTTTGAAATATCTTACTGACTCTTTTGTAAATGTTTAACCAGTGAAATCTGTAACAATTTGATTTTGCTTCCTACATCACTAATTGAAGCATTTTGATGCTTCAGTATGTTACCTCTGACGAATTCAGTCTGGCTGAAGCTCAGGACAGATTAGGTGCTTAATTTGTAAGCTGTCACACACATGTCTGATATGATTTGTAGGACTTTTTTATTGCAGAAACATTATAAATTGCTTTTTGGTATTAGGTATATATTTTTTTATTGTTCATGAACTGAAAAAACACACATCTGAAGTGCCATTGCTAGAATATTCACCTGTCTACATCAATGGTGCTGAGGTTGAGAAGGTTGAGAGCTTCGAGTTCCTTGGAGTGAACATCACTAATAGCCTATTCTAATCCAACCACGTAGATGCAATGGCCAAGAAAGCTCACCAGTGCCTCTACTTCCTCAGGAGGCTAAAGAAATTTGGCATGTCCCCTTTGACATTCACCAATTTTTATCGATGCACCATAGAAAGTATCATATCTGGATGCATCATGGCTTGGTACGGCAACTGCTCTGTCCAGGACCACAAGAAACTACAGAAAGTTGTGGACACAGCCCAGTGCATCATGGAAACCAGCCTGCCCTCAATGGACTCTGTCTATACCTCTCACTGTCTTGGTGAAGCAGCCAGCATAATCAAAGACCCCATCCACCCAGATCATTCTCTCTTGTCTCCTTTCCCATCAGGAGGAAGATACAGAGCCTGAGGGCAAATACCACCAGGCTCAAGGACAGCTTCTATCCCACTGTGATAAGACTATTGAATGTTTCCCTTATACAATAAGATGGACTCTTGACCTCACAATCTACCCTATTGTGACCTTGCACCTTATTGTCTGCACTTCCTCTGTAGCTGAGACTCTATGTACTGTTATTGTTTTTTACTTGTACTACCTCAATGCACTCTGTACTAACTCACTGTAACTGCACTGTGTAATGAATTGACCTGTACAATCAGTATGCAAGACAAGTTTTTCACTGTACCTTGGTACAAGTGACAATAATAAACCAATAACCAATACCAATACCATTATAGAAAGGATGTGGAGGCTTTGGAGAGGGTGCAGGAGAGGTTCACCAGGATGCTGCCTGGATTAGAGGGCACGTGCTATGAGGAGAGGTTGGACAAACTTGGGTTGTTCTCTCTGGAGCGGCGGAGGCTGAGGGGAGACCAGATAGAGGTTTATAAGATTACGAGAGGCATAGATAGAGTACACAGCCAGTATCTTTCTTCCCCAGTGTTAAAATGTCTAATACTAGAGGGCATGGCACTTAAGGTGAGAGGGGGTAAGCTCAAAGGAGATGGGACAAATTTTTTTACGCAGTGGGTGCCTGGAATGTGCTGCCGGGGGTGGTGGTGGAAGCAGATACAATAGAGGCGTTTAAGCGGCTCTTAGACAGGGACAAAATGTGCAGAGAATGGAGGGATATGGACATTGTGTCAGCAGGTGGGAGTAGTTTAGGCAGATGTTTAATTTCTAGTTTAATTAGTTCAGCACAAACATTGTGGGCTGAAGGGCCTGTTCATGTGCTACACTGTTCTATGTTCTTTAGAGAAAGAAATCAGCCATCCTTTCCTGATTTGGTCTATATGTGACCGCAGTCCCATAGCAATGTGTTTGACTGTTGACTGCCCATTAACCATTGGGTCTAAGTCATGGAACTCCCTCCCCAACAGCGCTGCAGGAGAAGAAGGTGGTGAAGAAGGACTGGTGTCAAGAAGGTGGCTCCTACCTACTCAGGGGCAATTAGGGATGGGCAATAAATGCTGTCCTTCCAACCTAGGACGTTGTGCCGAGGGTCAGACTGTAAATTTGTCCTTTCTCATGAGACTCAGTGAGCTGTGACCTCACCCACATTCCTTCCAGTGTTTGTCATTGAGCACAGGAGTCTAAACACATCCATCTGCTGAGGCATTAAGTTGCTTCAGTGGCTCCAGCCAATACAGGGTTCAGCCTGGGCTCCACTTGGCCCAGCACCATCGGCCTCTCCTCCCAGCCAATTTGGAATGATCCGGAGTGCAAGTAGTACCATGGTTACGTTACCGAATTAGGTTCCAGAGGCCTGCTCCATGCATCTCGACACAAGCTCAAATCCCACGGTAGCAGTCGGAAAATTTAAAATCAGGTGAATGAAATAATTGAGGCAGTCATAAAATGCCGCTCTTGGCAATGGTGCCCACCGTTTTTCGGTGAGTGTGGTCGGGGGAAGTGTGGTCAGGGGCCTTCACGTGTGACTCCGGGTCCCCCAGTGCGGTAGGCACCTCCTCAGTTTTGGGATGTGGGGTGGGGGAGCTGGAAGTCCCTTGGGTTTAATGCCTTGTTCCAGAGAGAGTTCTTCACAGCCCCCACACTACAGTGTGAATTCTGTGTTTGACAGTGGAAGCTCCCGTTCCTGAGGGCAGTGTGCTTCCTGATGACCTCTAGGGAAATCCTAAAAACATTTTTCTTAATTTCTATCTCAGCCTTTTACCTGGGCTCGTTAGTTGGTGTGGTGGGTTATTGACCTGAGCTCGTTGTGGGACCCTAGTCTTTTACTTGGGTTCAACGCGTCTTTGTTCAGTTTCCCCTGGGTTCCAGACTCAAACTGCTAGTGACATCCCCCCCCACCCCACCCCAACATAAGAGGCAGGAGGAGGCCATTTGGCCCCTCGTTCCTGCTCCACCATTCAGATGGCACATGGTCAGATCATAGATAATACAGAAGGCCATTCAGCCCATTGTGTCTGTACCTGGTCATTTGGTTCTACTGTCCAACTGTTCCTCCTTTCCCCGAAACCACTTACTCTCTTTCCTGATAGAGGTTTATAAGATTACGAGAGGCACGGGTGGAGTAGCAGCCGGTATCTTTTTCCCAGGATCAAAATGTCTAATGCTAGAGGGCATGAATTTAAGGTGAGAGGGGGTAAGTTCAAAGGAGATGTGTGGGGCAAGTTTTTTTTACACAGAGTGGTGGGTGCCTGGAATATGCTGCCAGGGATGGTGGTGGAGGCAGATACAATGGAGGCATTTAAGAGGCTCTTAGATAGATACATGAATATGCAGAGAATGGGGGGATATGGACCATCTGCAGGGAGAAGGGATTAGTTTAATTAGGCATCATTAGCTTAATTAGTTCCACACAACATTCTGTGCTGTACTGTTCTATGTTCTGTGTTCTGTCAAGTATTTACCCAATTCCCTTTTGGAGCAACAGACAATCTGCTGGAGGAACTCAGCGGGCGAGCAGCATCTGTGGGGGGAGAGGAATTGTCGATGTTTCAGGTTGGATCTCAGCATCAGATCCAGATGCAGAGCTCTGACCCAAATCGTTGACCCTTAAATTGGTAAATTGGTTTATTATTGTCACATGTACTGGGGTACGGTATAAAAACGTCTTGCATACTATCCATACAGATTAGTCGGTTACAACAGTGTGATTGAGGTAGTACAAGATACAGAATGCAGAACTTCCATTTCTTCCACATACGCTGCTTGACTCCCTTAGTTCCTCCAACAGATTGTCTGTAGCTCCAGCTTCCAGCATCTGCAGTCTCGTGTCTCCCTTTGGGAGCTTCCCGTTGAATCTCCTCTCCCCACCCTTCTGGGCAGTGAGTCCCAGCTTACGGCAGTTCTCTGTGCTGGAGGCTGTGTCTTGGAGAGGTGCTCCCATCACCAGCTCACTGTTTTGCTACAAGTTGCCAATTGTACTCCAGCACCTTAGAACTTAGAAATAAAACCTCACAGTTGAAAGTTATAATCTGTATGGGGTTAATTAGACCCTTTCAGAATAAGGGCTTGCCTGTGTACTTACATTTAATGTTTGTTTATTGGACTGTGTTCCTTCAAGACCATAATTGCTGTAATAATGGGTGGTGTTGCCAAGGTTACACGCCTGTCAGTATACAACCTCTGTTGAGTTACAGAGCCCAGTGTCTGCACTGGGGGTGTATTTACACGTGTGTGTGTGTGTGTGTGGATGTTCAATAGTTGTAATGCAGACTGGAGGCCTTGAGTCACGAGGAGAGACCCGACATGCCGACATTCCTCGGAGCGTAGAGGGGCTGAGGGGTGACCTTACAGAGGTTTATAAAATCATGAGGGGGACAGATATGGTAGATGCTCACAGTCTTTTTCCCAGGGTAGGGGAATCTGAAACTAGAGGTTTAAGGTGAGAGGGGAAAGATTTAAAGGGGACCCGAGGGGCAATTTTTTCACACAGAGGGTGGTGAGTATGTGGAACGAGCTGCCAGAGGAAGTGGGTGAGACAGGTACAATTATAATGTTTAAAAGACATTTGAACAGGTTCATGGATGAGAAAGGTTTAGAGGGATATGGGTAAATGGGACTAGCCCAATAAGACACCTTGGTCGGCATGGACGAGTTGGGCCGAAGGGCCTGTTTCCATGCTGTATAACTCTATGACTCTGTTCCTGGTATAGTATGAATATTTAATAGATGTCTCCCTATTTTAGTCAACATTAATGAGTGCAACTACCCAAGGTCTCAAGAAACTCAACACCATCTGGGACAAAGCAGAGTGCTTGACTGGCAGCCCATTCACTGCCCTCACACCCCCTCCCTCCACCACCAGCACACAGTGGCTGCAGTGTGTACCATCTACAAAACTCACTGCAGTTACTTACCTGGGCTGCTCTGACAGCACCTCCCAAACTTGCAACCTCGACCACCAAGGACAAGGGCAGCAGGTGCAGGGGAACACCACCGCCTGCAGGTTCCCCTCCAAGTCCCACACCATCCTATTTTGGAAATACATCACTGTTCCTTCACCGTCACTGGGTCTAAACCCTGGAACACCCTCCCCAACAGCACCGTGGAAGCACCTTCACCAGAGGGACTGCAGTGGCCCAAGAAGGTGTCTCCCCCACCTTCTCAAGGGGCTATTGGGGATGGACAATAAATGCTGGCCCTGCTAGCCAAGGTCACATCACTGAATAAGATATATGAACCTTGTCAGCCCAAGGATAAATGTTCCCTCACTAATCAGAAGCAGCCAATGTTTAAGAAAAGTGGCTCCACGGTTCTGAGGCAGAACATGACGTATTTTATAAAACAGTTTTTGTCAGCTGTTGAAAATTGCTTCAAGTGAAATCGTTTTGATCTTTGATTCATCTCACAATCAGCCTTGCAACTGAATTAATCTTAAAGCAGATAACAGTTTGTGGGTCCGCATCCTCTTTCCCACACACAGCTGCGGCTGACGCAAGGCCTCTGACGTTAACATCTGTGCTCTGTCCACATCGCCAACGTGGTGACAGAGTGGCCGAGAAGTTCCTCAAGGTTTCAGCCATGGCTGGTGGTCGCCCGCTGGATGTTGGGGCTGGAAAGCTGGGGGGTGAGCTTCCTCCCAGAACCACTGGTGAAGGTGCCCCCACAGTGCTGTTGGGGAAGGGGTTCCAGGGTTTAGTCCCAGTGACGATGAAGGAACGGTGATGTATTTCCAAGTCAGGATGGTGTGGGACTTGTGCAGAAGATAGTCTTTCCTTTATGTTCTCCTTCAGAAGAGGTTGTGGGTTTGGGAGATGTTGGAGTATCCTGGGCGAGTGACTGCAGTGCCTTTTTTAGACACTGTGCATGGGTGGTGGAGGGGGTGAATGTGCAGGGAGCCAATCAAATGTGGCAGAAGTGGAATTGCCGCCGTGAGAGTGGTTGTGTGGTGACGTTGGCATTGGGCCGATGGGAGTTGGCCATTTGACTAATGCACTGACACCAGAACAACAGAGGAGCAGGAAGGGAGAAAAATAATTAACTTTGTCCTCTGAGACTTTGTTTGGAAGAATCGTTGGAACTAATTGGAGCAGTTTACAAGTGTCTGGGGACACACTAATTAAAACCCAGAGATCACACAATTGGAGGTTATTCCACATTAATCAACTTGAACAAAATCTCCTAATGAACTCGTCTAAAGTGAGCATCAGGAGACAAAACATTTGTACCAGTCCTTGTGTGGGAAATAAATTAACATCCAGTATTGCACATCTGGGCAAGTTAGCGTGGCTCCCCATTGGCTCATTATTCCAGCAAACCGCATGCCGTGGATACTTTGTCATCTTTATTCCTGAGGGCTCTCTGTCTCTCTCTCTCTCTCTCTCTCTCTCTCTCTCACTCACTCACATTCGGACTGCATGCCTCTGGTCACTGAAGCAGGAATCTAAAGCGGATTGGTGAAGAGAGATAGAAATAGAGACAGACACAGAGAGAGGCAGACAGACAGAAAGAGAGATAGAGAGGGACAGAGTGAAACTAAAAGAGAGAAAGAAAGAGAGAGGGAAGAAACAACAGAGAAAGACATAGAAAAAGATGGGGAGAGACAGAGAAAGACAGAGAGAGAGAGTCATGACTCTTATTCCCCTCTGTTCTCTAGTCTCAGTTGAATTTTGTTAATTATGTGCCTGCTTCCTTTAATCACAATCAAATGAATCTGCTTACGTTGGAATTAAGTAGGGTTCTCATGATGTGCTAGACATAGAGTCATGTCTGATTTTCCCAGAGGGAGCCCAGTCAGTGGGAGCTCCTCGTCACCCAGAGGTCTGCTATGTGGCTGAGTCATTGTGCTCTGGCAATGTTCAGGAACATTTCCCAGTCTTTCCTCCACTGAAGAAGCTCCTGCAGACATCTGCACCGACCCACAGATCCCTGCCACATGAACTTTCACCCACACAGAGCCTTCCATGCATTTGTAGGTGAACCATGCTTGTCAGGGGGCCTGGGATGAGAGAAGTCATAGAGCCATACAGCACGGAAACAGGCCCTTCAGCCCAACTGGTCCATGCCTGCCGAGATGCCCATCTAAGCTAATTCCATATGCTGACATTTGGCCCATAACCTTCTAAACCTTTCCTATCCATGTACATTTTAAGTTGCCTCAACCACTTCCTCTGGCAGCTCGTTCCATATACTGACCACCCTCTGGGTGAAAAAGTTGCCCCTCGTAAATCTCCCCCCTCTCACCTTAAATCTGTGCCCTCTGGTTCTTGATTCCCCAACCCTGGGAGAAAGACTGTGAGCATTCACCCTGTCTACGCCCCTCATGATTTTATACACTTCTATAAAATTGCCTCTCATTCTCCTAGGATAAGGTCCCAGCCTACCCAAACTCTCCCTGTAGCTCAGTCCCCCAAGTCCTGATGACAGACTTGTTAATCTTTTCTGCACTCTTTTCAGCTTACGAAAGGTGAGACAGAGGGAGAGAGCAGTGAATGGTGTCTGTCCTATAGCGTACAGCCTGAGAATGATTTGAATGATGGTCGTGTTTCTAGATCACGTTTCACAACCTCAGGATGAGCAAACCCTTTAGAGCCAATAAGCAGCTCTGAGGTTTAGTCACAGTGTAATGTGGGAAGAACAGATGCACAGCAAGCTCCCACGAACTAACGGAATAATGGACCGTTTTGTAGATGGATCAATATTATTCGGACACCGTGAGGAATAACCTGCTCTTGTTTAAAATCAGTACTGTTAGGGTTAACCCTAACCCTGCCCCAGAGAACAGATGGAGCCTTGTTTTAGTGTCTCGTCCTATCGGCAGCTCCGTGACAGGTGACACTCACTCGCAGTACCAGTGGGCATTTTGTATGAAAGGTCTGGTGTGGGACTTGAACCTGCACAATTCGTCAAGCTGACCAACCCCAAGGAGGTTCAAATAAAAACAGGAACCGGTGCAAACACTCAGCAGGTCAGGCGGCATCTGTGGAGAGAGAGAGAGAGAGCGAGGGGAATGTTAATGTCTCAGGCTGTCCATCCTTGATCAGAGCTGGTTCAGAACTGAATCTTCCCTCTGCCTCATACACTGGCTGCCCTTGCATTTGTCTCTAAGAATTCATGCCAGTATTACCTTGTAATTGTCCAATTACATTTGGCAAGAGCTACCCGGGGAGGGGAAAGAAACTGGTCAGGAGTCTTTAAGGAATGAATCATAATCATTCTGGGGAAAGTCTCCAACTTTGTTCTGGAAACCAAACTATCCAAAGAAGGGCTGGATTTTCCTACCGCCCTGACGGAAGGAATGTTGTTCAGGTTACTCCCAGCGAGAGATGGTGTCTAAAGCCTTCTGGAACATTCTCCCTCACAGTGGGTTGTTTTTCAGGACTTTGGGAGAAATTTAGATACAAGACATTGGAGACGAGTCTGAGACTGAGGTCATTCACTGTGGTTGTCTGCATTAATTTTTGTTAGGGTAATGGACAGCAATGACTATAACAATTCCATGATTTGTTCAATGGTGTAATTATATCACAGGATTGCACAGGGTGTGCAGCACACACCCATCTGTGCTACATTTATTCTGGAAACCATCCCATCTCAGTCTATCAGTGTGACCCTCTGTTGCCTCCTCTGTGTCCAGCCTCCCCTTCAACACATCGACACTCTCCATCCCCACCCCTCCCTGTGGGAGGGAGCTCCACATCTTCACCGCTCTCTGGGGAAAGGTTTCCCCAGAATTACCTGTTGGATCTCTTGCTGACCCTCTGACACTGACAGCCTCTGGTTACCCACCTCCCCACAAGTGGAGACGTTCTCTCTGCATCCGCTCCATCAACCCCTCCCTCGGCACTTTACACCCCCCCCCACCCCTAACTGGGGCTCCCTTCAGCCTACGTCTCCCACTGGAGAAGGAATTCAATCTGTGCATCAATTCGATGTTTCCCAGTTTGGGTGTTGACCCAACGGTTTTTCCCAACTATCCAGCTTATTCCCTATCCTGGAGTCAAGAAATGGAGACCTATAAATTGGACTTTATCCGACCACATGGTTCCAGAGCCTGAAAATATGCAGTTCCCTTCCAAACCTCTCTGAACCACGGACGGGCCCCACAACCACTGACCTGTGTGACCTTTGGCCTTTGGCAGGGATGGGCCCCATCCACATGAACGAGGTCACGTGCAGCGGCTTCGAGCGGTCGGTGACCGACTGCAGCTTCCGGGAGGCCAGCAGCACCTGCAAACACGAGGAGGATGCAGCGGTTCGATGCAACATTCCAGTGATGGGCTTCCAGGATAAGGTAACTGGTCCCATCTGTCACACAGCTCGCCGCACCCCTGCAGGACAGAGCTGTCCATCTGTACCCGTGGTCTGTGTGTGTGCGCGCGTGTGTGTGCATGCGTGTGATTGTGTGGCACAAGGAATTCTGCAGACCCTGGAATCTGGAGCAACACACACAAAGTGCTGGAGGAACTCAGCGGATCAGGCAGCATCT
>JAUZTB010000017.1:2480859-2495192 GCA_034780895.1 Rhynchobatus australiae
AGTGGCCCCAGTGAATGGCTCAATAACTCTTCAACAAAACAAAGCATATTCTTAGAAAATGCTCCTGAAGCCAATTTCTGGGAAGGCAGCTGAACACATGCTCCCTGAATTTGAACAATCCAGCTCCTGGGGGCCGCTTTACAAGGCTGGATCCTGGCCAATTTCCGGACTTCGCCAAGTACATTCCATTCCTCATGATGTCACCAGTTGGAATCCTTCACAAAGGGAAAATCCTGGATCTCTACAACCTCTTGTGCAACGTCACAAGGTTCCAAAGCACTTTATGGCCTTTGAAATACCGCTGAGGCATTGACAGAGCCGTGACTGGGGAATCACGGCAGCCAATGCACACACAGCAAGCTCCCACAGATAGCCACGCGATACTCAGCAGATGACCAAGTAAATAGTGGCCAAGTCTTTGGGATCCCTTACACCAGCCTGAGAGGACAGATAAGGCTCTAGCTTGGGATCCCAACCAGAAGGCAACACCTCCGACTGTGCAGCACAGAACTCTGAAATGAAACAGAACACACTGGAAACACTCAGCAGGTCGGGCAGCATCTGCGGAGAGAGAAACAGAGCTAACGTTTCAGATTAAAGACCCTTTGCCAGAACCGGGAAAGTGAGAAAACAAGTTAGTTTTGAGTTGAATTGAGGACTGGGGAGGGATGCAGTCACTCTGGGTCACCGGGACAATCCTGAGCTCACCCTATCAGAGGTCTTCCCTCTGTCCTACCCAACCCTCTGGCTCTGATTGGCCATGGTCAGGAGGTGCTGGATGTTACCACAATCCAGGATTTTATGCTCACCGTTACTTTAATGTGAGGGGAAGGGGTGGGGAAGAGCTGGCAGGCATGGGTGGATCCAGGTGAGGAGGGGTGATAGGCAGATGGAGGAGGGGTGAGTGGGAATGGCGACATTGGCCGGGAGGTGATAGGTGGAGGTGACAGAGGGCTGCAGATGGTGGGATGTGATGGGGATCATCTGATTATCTTCAGCCATCTGACACCTCCACCCATCACCTCCCAGCCTCTGTCACCATTCCCATGCTCCCTTCCTCCACCCGCCTCTCACCCCTCACCTGGATCCACCTATCACCTGCCAGTTCTTGCTCCACCCCTTCCCCTCACCTCTTTATACTGGCATCTCCCCTCTATCTTTCAGTCCAGATGGGGGGTCTTGACCCGACTGTGCATTTCCCTCCACAGATGCTGCCTGCCCCTCTGAGTTCCTCCAGCTCTTTGTGTGAAGCCCACATGTTGCTGAGGCATCACTACGCTGAGGCCCAGGGTGTTTGGACCCCACACGTTCCCGGCCGGTTTGGCCAGCCCGGGGGGAAGTCAAACCACGACCGCAGGCCGACTGGAGCAGGGATCACCGTTGTTGTCGGTGCTCTCTGCGGTTCAGCTCAGCCCCGGGACTGGTGCCAGAGTAGTAGCTACCGAGCAGGCAGGGTTCCGTGCCAGTAACAAGCTCCAGAAAGCAGCGGCCACTGGCAGAGAGTGCCTTGACAACTTGGAACACTCCACCGGTTGGAAACCTCAAATCCTCCAGGAATAGATGGAGACTTCAAGCCAGTTTTTAATCCCCAATTGATTGGACATCCACTCTCTAATATTTTTATTTCTTCAGCTTGACAAACAAGGAACATGCTCCCCTTCACTCACGCGACTGTTTCCCTCGACAGCTGCTCTTCGAAAAGTATGTTAAAAATCCTTAAAACATTCTTCACGTCAACTGTGTAAATAACCTACTGAGGTTAATTCCTGGAGTGTTGTTGATTGACAGGTCCCTCTCAGGGAGAACTGTAAAAGGAGCTTCCATTGAGGAGCTGCAGATTCCCACTTCCCTCCCACTGCCGGCTTTCCCCATCTCTGGAATGGGTCCAGGGTCGAGGGGATTCAGCTGCAAGTTCAGACCGGAGCAGCTGGGCTTGTTTTCCCTGGGCAGGAGGTTTGATAGAGGTGGACAAGGTAATGATGGGTTCAGAGAGGGGAGCGAGAGCAGTGGATGGTTGAGGATCGAGGGATACGGGTTTAATATCTTTGGGAAAAGCTACGGGAGGAATTGAGGCAAATTGTTTTCATGTCGAGACTGGGAGCAGCCTGAAGTTGGGGCACAACTGGGGTCAGTCAGGGCCCTCAGAGGGGAATCGAGGAAGAAAAATTTGCAGGGCTGTGGGGAACGAGGCTGATGTGCAAAGGGCTGCCGTGGACTCGAAGGGCCAAATGGCCTCCTCCTTTCCCTCTTGTTCTTTAAACCATCACGTTAAATCCATGAACCACTTGCCAGAGGGACAGTTCCTCCTGAAATGCTCCCATTAGCACGTTGTCATTTAGATTGGCCTTGCTTCCGATGTGAACTCATCCACTTGGACCTAAGACAAGGAAAACAGCAGAACACTGTCAACACGGTGAAACAGTGGAAGAGTTATAGATCCAAAGAAGCCTGGTTAAAAATTCTTGTGGAAGACTTATCTTAGAGAGCTGGAGGTTTGGAAACCAGCCTCACCTCCATGGACTCTGTCTACACTTCCCACTGCCTTGGTAAAATCGCCAGCATAATCAAAGACCCCACCCACCCCGGACATTCTCTCTTCTCCCCCAGAGGGAGATCCAGAGGTGTCAGTTCAAATCCCACCACAGCATCTGGGGAGTTTAATTCAATAAATCCGGAATTGAAAAGCCAGTCTCATTGGATCATTGTAACTGCTCCTTTGGGTCAGTGCTGACCTTAGGGGCAGGGAGGAGGTTTGGTCTGTAGGTGACTCCAGGCCCACCAGTGGGATTGACTCTTCACTGCTTCCTCAGTTTGGGGGGCTGTCAGGGATAGGCAGTAAATGCTGGCATTGCCCGTGACATCCACGCAATATAATCAAGGACCCCCACCCACCCCGAACACTCTTCTCCCCCCTCCTATCGGGCAGAAGATACAAAAGCCTGAAAGTACAGACCACCAGGCTCAAGGACAGCTTCTATCCCGCTGGTGTAAGACTATCGAAAGGTCCCCTGGTAGATGGACTTCTGATCTCCCAATCTACCACAATATGACCCTTGCACCTTACTGTCTGCCTGCACTGCACTTTCTCTGTAACACTTTATTCTGCATTCTGTTATTGTTTTCCCCTGTACCACCTCGGTGTACTGATGTGATGAAATGATCTGTATGGATGACATGCAAAACAAAGGTTTTCACTGTACCTGTGACAATAATAAACCAATTTACCAACTTACCAGTTTACACTGAAGTGGTACAAAGCCCAGCTTAGATCATCAGCAGGAGCTCTGTGGTAGGACATTCTGATCTTGGAGGGAGAGCGGTGGAGGTTCAAGTGTTTAGCTTTGAAAAGAGATTAGACTAAACATTGTTGGTTGGTTTCACCCGGAGAACTACTTACACAGTGGGGTGCAGTCTCTCCCTGTGGAGACACAGTCTCTCTTCACAACCTCTCTTCACAGAAGCTGTCTGACCTGTTGATTATTTTCAGTGTTCTCTGTATGGCAGTTCTGTGGCACAGAGGGTAGAGCCGCTGCCTCACAGCTCCGGAGACCCGGGTTCAATCCCGACCTCGGGTGCTGTCTGTGTGGAGTTTGCACGTTCTCCCTGTGACCACGGGAGCTTGCCCCGGCTGCTCCGGTTTCCTTCCAAAGACGTGCGGGTTGGTGGGTTACTTGGTCACTGTTGTGGTGAAATCCTGGGAACACGGGAAGAGTAAAATGGGATTACTGTAGGATTAGTGTAAATGGGTTATTGATGGTCGGCATGGACTTGATGGGCTGAAGGGCCTGTTTCCGTTTCCACTCTGTAACCCTACTTGTTTCACGAGTAGGGTTGATTTCACTGGATTTGGGTTCTGACTGTAGACCTCAAAGGGAACGGATAGGTTGGGAGGCAAGAAACTTCCTCTTGCTGGTTGGGTGTGTCCGGGACTGGAGGCAGGCTCCGAAAGTTAGAACGGGACTGAAGCTGGGAAACAATTCCACACACAGGAGCAGGAGAACTTTGGAATCCTCTGCCACAAACAGCCTCTGATGCTGGATCAGTCGTTAATTGTAAATTGGAGGTCGATAGGGTCGTGTGAACAGAAACTATTGGAAGTGAGGGTCAGGGGTACCTGGAGTCAGGTCACAGACCAGCCTCGTCGCATTGAGGACTGGAGCCGGTTATGAAACGAGTGTGTGGCAGCAGAGTGATTAAGTTACTGAACCAGTATCCAAGGGATCTGGACCATTGATCCAGAGGTCTCAGTTCAAATCCCACCACAGCATCTGGGGAGTTTAATTCAATAAAACCGGAATTAAAAAGCCAGTCTCATTGGATCATTGTAAGTGCTCCTTTGGGTCAGTGCTGACCTTGGGGGCAGGGAGGAGGTTTGGTCTGTAGGTGACTCCAGGCCCACCAGTGGGGATGACTCTTCATTGCTTCCTCGGTTTGGGGGCAGTCAGGGATAGGCAGTAAATGCTGGCATTGCCCGTGACATCCACGCAACATAATCAAGGACCCCCACCCACCCCCGGACATTCTCTCTCCTTCCCCCTCCCGTCGGGCAGAAGATACAAAAGCCTGAGAGCATGTACCCCCAGGCTCAAGGACAGCTTCTATCCCGCTGTTATCAGACGCTTGAACAGACCTGTCATACGTTAAAAGATAAACCCTTGATCTCTCGATCTACCTCATTGTGACCCTTGCACTTTATTTGCCTACCTGCACTGCACTTTCTCTGTAACTCTATATTCTGCATTCTGTTTCCTTTTGTAATACCTCGATGTACTTATGTACGGAATGATCTGTCTGGATGGCACACAGACAAAAGCTTTTCACTGTGTCTCAGTACACGTGACAATAATCAACCAATTTTTTTTTGATATCTTTACTAGTCACATGTACATCAAAACTCAAAGTGAAATGCATCTTTTTCAACCCAGTAAGCAGTTCCAGAAGCTTCTCTGTTCTAAGGAGAACAATGTCTCCAGCTAACTGATCACTCGTTGCATTTAGATTACTCACCTTCTCAACTGAGTGTATTCTAAACATGATATCATGATTCTGGCTGTTGCTGGGTTAAGTCCACGGTCCTGCTGATACCACAGTGATGCCTCAGAGTTATTGCTGCCATCAGCTAATTTTAGACAGTTGCAGCCAGCTCCAGTGAAGCACACTGTGAAGTGAGCTGTCCGCACTGTGGGAGAGAACGTTCCCAGTCCAACAATCACACCCAACTCATATTCAGCACGGTGACTTGGTTGTGTTTACAGAAGGATTTCATCTCTTGGAATTACAACATATCTTAGGTGTGATGTATAAAGTCAATGCTGCTTCTGCTCCCACACCAGCGTCCAGAACACCTTGGTCACCTGTCACAGAGTTTGCTTCATGGGACCCCTTGCTCAGGATTCCTAGTGAACTGACAGCTCCAACCCCTGCCTTCATCTGGAACCAAACTCTTCCTCCGGCTGCTCCCACATCCCAGAGACGCTGGTTGGTTAAATAGGCACTGACTAGTTTCGGGAAGGGCATGAGAATCAAAGGGAAGTTGATGGGGGAGAGGGAGTATGTAGGAGAGAAATAAGGAGAGGGCAAATGGGGTCAGTGGTGCTCCCTCCCCTGGAAAGGCATGGTCCTGATGGGCTGAATGGCCTCCTGTTTCATAATAACTAGTTTCCAGTCTCAATGATAGACTCACACAGCACAGAAACAGGCCCTTCACCCCACCAAGTCTGTGCTAACCCCCAACCACCCAATTACACCAATTCGGCTCTGATCCCATTTTATCCTCCCCACGTCCCCATCAACTCCCCCCAGGTTCTACCCGTCACCCACACACTGGGGGCAATTTATCGTGGTCAATTAACCCACTGACCCACATGTCCTTGGGATGTGGGAGGAAACCGGAGCATCCGGGGGAAAGCCACGTGGTCAGAGGGAGAATGTGCAAACTCCACACGGAGCCGGAGGTCGGGATCGAACCCAGGTCCCTGGATCCACTTTGTCAAGAAGAAGTCTAACTCTTTGGGGTAATGGGGATGGTGATGGGGTTGACGGACTGCACCTTATGGGGCCACGTGATTCTTTGGTGACTGGGGAATGGGTCGGTTGTCATATTCACCCTTGGATCTGCCCCAGGGTCAGGTACAGGGCAGAAGGATGATAGACTATGAGGCAATGGGAAATTGGCAGGAGAATCAGGGGTTGATTGGCTTGTGAGAGGGAAATAAGGGGGAGAAAAGGAATTTTGGGAAGGTTCTGAGGGCTGGCACAGATGGACCGAATGGCTCACTCCTTTGTGGTAAAGAAACATGAGAAGGTGCAGAAGGTCATAGCTCTGTCCTCCCTTCATTGACTCTGTCTGCACTTCCCGCTGCCTCAGGATAGCCGCTGACTTAATCAAGGACCCCTCCCACCCTGGTCATTCTCTCTTCTTCCCTCTCCTGTGGGCAGAAGGTACAAAAGCCTGAGAACACGTCCCACCAGGCTCAAGGACAGCTTCTACCCCGCGGTTAAAAGACTTTTAAATGGACCTCTCCTATGCTACAAGATGAACTCAATCTCTCAGTCTGATCTCTTGGTCCTGAAGAAGGGTCCTGACCTGAAACGTTGACCACCTGCTTTTCTCCACGGATGCTGCCCGGCCTGCTGAGTTCCTCCAGCACCATCGTGTTTTACATCTAGATTCCAGCATCTGCTGGAATTTGTTTCTCTCAGTCTACCATGTTGTGACCCTTGCACCTTATTGTCTGCCTGCTCTGCACTTTCTCTGTAACTGTGACACTTTATTCTGCATTCTGTTTTCTTTTTTACTACCTTGATGTACTTCTGTACGGAATGATCTGTCTGGATGGCATGCAGACAAAAGCTTTTCACTGCATCTCGATACATGTGACAATCAGAAGCCAATACCAATATCTGAAATTGCTGTATTTACAGTTGAGTCGGGAAGGCTGTGCTGTGCCCAGTCAGAGGATGAGGTGCAATCTCTGGGACCTTTATTCAGAATCACAGAATGAATGGTGGTTTTGCGCAGGGTTGGTCCTGGCACTGTGCCACATTGTACTGGATCTGTTTGTCCATCCCTGGCCAACTCTGCTCTTTTCTTTACAGCCACTACCACAGCATGGAGGTCTTCACACACTACGACCTCCTCACCCTCAACGGGAGTAAGGTCGCAGAAGGCCACAAAGCAAGCTTCTGTCTAGAAGACTCGGACTGTGAGAGAGGTACGTTGGGAGCGGGAGATGGCATGGGGTGTTTATGCGGGGGGAAGGGGAGAGATGAGGGGCACCCGGGTGCAGGTTTTGCTGTGCATCAGTGGGTAGAACAAGTGGATTGAAAGGAGATGAACCTTTGTGTAACCCAAGGAACGGTGGTCCTGAGTCATTGTGCGTCCATTAACCTGGGACATAGCGTCACAACGAGCCAATCAGAGGCCAATCTTCACCCAACTGAATTGGCCTCTGATTGGCTCAGTACGACTTTATCAGGGTTAGTTATCGGTTTAGAAAGAGGATGGGTGGATGAACCATCCAGTTAATGCCAATTCCTATGTCCTGCTTTGGTATCCGAAATATTTCAACCAGGCTTTGTGATTGGCCCTTGTGCTAGTCCCCTGGAATCCGTGACAACCATCCAACACCCATTTACACTGATCCCATTTTATTCTCCCCACATTCCCATCAACTCCCCCCAGATTCTACCCCTCACCCACACACCAGGGCCAATTTACAGCCAATCAACCCACCAACCTCCATGTCTTTGGGATGTGGGAGGAAACTGGAGCACCTGGGGGAAACAACAGAGAACATGCAAACTCCGCACAGACAGCGCCAGAGGTTGGGATTGAACCCAGGTCTCTGGAGCCGTGAGGCAGCGGCTCTACCCGCTGCGCCATTGGGCTGCCCTTGTTTACAGTGGCAACTTCCTGTACAAATGCAGAATGACTAGAGAAAGTTGATTCCAGATGAAGGTGATTTAATGCAGACTACAGATGCTGGAATCAACAAACGTGCTTCTGTGGAGGGAAATGGACAGTCGACGTTTCAAGTCTTGACCCAAATTGTCGACTGTCCATTTCCCTCCACAGAAGCTGCCCGAACTGCTGAGTTCCTCCAGCATCGTGTTTGAATGCTCTTTACTGCTTGAATACCTGGCCTTTCTCCTCACCGTCAGCCCAGCGAGATAAGTGACTGCAACATACCCTTGCAGACTCTTTAGGTTCAGTCTGGGCTGACCCGAGTCGGGATTACACCAGGCTTGTTCCTCTGGCCTCAAGGATTTCTGCTTTCTGTGACATGGATACCCTGTAGAATAGCGGCGGGACTCCCTGATGATGATGTCAGCATTTGCTGCTCATCCTAATTGCCCTTGAACTGAGGGGCTTGCTGGGGCATTTCAGAGGGCAGTTCAGAGCCAACCCCATTGGATAGTCTGGAGTCACACACCAGCCAGTCTGGGTAAGGACAGCAGACTCCCTTCCCTGGAGAACATCAGTAACCACATGTGTTGTTCCAACACTCCTACATGGTCCTTCCTGAGGCCAGTTTTTTTTATTCCAGATTTTTTAATTTAGTAAATATTAATTCTCCATTTGCCATGGTGGGAATCGAACCCTTGTCATTGGTCATTGGTCCAGCCCCTAGACCACAATGGTGGCCCAGCAGTTGGCCTTCAGCTCCATGTTCAGTCCTGGCCTCTGGTGCATCCCAAAGACGTGTGGGTTGGTAGGTTAAACGGCAACTGTAAGTGTCACCTCCTGGAGACGGGTGGGAGGAGAGTCTGGGGTGTAAGAGAGAGGATCGGTTGTAGGGTTACAGAGAAATAAGGAGTGCGACTGATGTGATTGTTCTGCTGGGAGCTGGCATGGAGTCAGTGGGCCAAATGGCCTCTTGCTTTGTAGTTAGTAAGTAGTTAACCCAAGCCGAGCATCTGCCGTTCACTACCTCATCTCTCACACAAACCAGGGCTTCCTGAACTAGGCACAGGAGGGCAAAGACTCCTCTGACTCACACCGAGGAATCCAAGTCACACACGGACACCCCCTTCATATCATTACGTCCTTGGAAAAGAATAATATTGGAGAAAGTGGAGTGGCTGTGACCATAGCAACAGTGTCTTGGGGGGGATTGTGGTTTAAAGCAGATTGTAAGTCCAGACTGTGTTTTAGGAGGAGGGGGTTGGTTGGGAAATGGGAGCCATCACACAGAGACCAATCACGGTGGAGGGTCAAAGAGGCTCCTGGAAAATTGTCTCGCTGTGTAAAGGCTGCTTCCTGCTCAGATGGAGGAAACGGAGATAAATTTACCCAAATCCCAGACTGTTCCCATAAACAGCAGAGTTTTCTGACAGTCCATGGAATCCTCTTCCTGTCTCCCTGGACCTTTTAGTTTAAATGCTTTCAGCTCCTGTTATATCTTTCAACAGAGTGCTGAACACTGACAGTGTGGTAATAAATCTTCTTAAGTAGCAGAAATGCTGCTTCTGAACTGATTGTGCGTATTGAGCAAGGAAAGGCTTGGACATACCGCACACCTCTCCCACCGTCAACACACTTTACAAACAACTGAAGTATTTTTCCATTGGAAAGAGCAACAGTCCATTTGTACACAGAAAGAATAGAAGTCTAAGATCATGAGACGCACAGATGGGGTAGACAATCAGTCTCTTTCCCAGGGTAGAAATGTCAAGTACTAGAGGACACACATTTAAGGTGAGAGGGGGAAAGTTTAAAGGAGATGTGTGCGACAGGTTTTTTACACAGAGAGCGGTGACAGCCAGGGGTGGTGGTGGAGGCAGATATGCCAGTGGTGCTTAAGGGGCTTTTAGATCGGCAAGTGACCGTGCAGGGAATGGAGGGATGTGGATCACGTGCGGGCAGAAGGGATTTAGTTTAATGTGGCATCATGTTCAGCACAGACATTGTGGGCCGAAGGGCCTGTGCTGTACTGTTCTGTGTTCTATGTTCTAAAGTTCCCACAAACAGCAGGATGATCTGTGCCAGGAACTCTACATTAAGTTGGGGGTTAACGTTTCAGTATTGGCCTGAACTGCCCCTGTTGAAATAGTGCCTGCAAGGGTTAACGATGGCGCCTTCCCTCAGGACGGCCTCATCTGTGGAGGGGCGTTGAACCTTTTGACTCCATACCCCTCCATTCCCTGCACGCTCATGTGCCTGGAAAGGATGAGGCCTGGATGGGTGGATCATTGTGTGGTCTTAGGTACTCCAAGGTGTGGAGCGCACTCCCACTGAAACAATCGACATCAGCAGGTGAACCTGTGAAACTTCTCACTGTGTCTCTCTCTCTCCCTCTTCAACCTCCCCCAGGTATTTACAAAGACTACGCATGTGCCAACTTTGGAGAGCAAGGCATCAGCGTGGGTTGCTGGGACCTCTACCGTCACGATATCGACTGCCAGTGGATAGACATCACAGATGTCAAACCCGGAAACTATGTCTTTCAGGTAGGGAAACCCTGCCGATCTCTCACTTTCCAACAGCTGGTGGACATGCTACTTGTATGAGGTGGACTGCTCCACAACACAGCTCATTAAGATCAAGGTTGGTCGTCTCCCTAAAGTCCCCAGTCAACTCCCCTTCTCATGTCCCATGGTCATTGTAATATCCAGAAATCTATCAACATCCATCGCCTCCCCTCTGATAGAAAATCTCAAAGAGTTACAACCCTCCAGTGAAGACATTTCTTCCTGCCTCAGCCCGAAATGGTCAGCCCTTTAATCCTCTCAATACCTCCGCAGTCCGTCACTTCAAGAATATAAGAATGTCCTGGTAGGTGGAGGTGGGTAAAGTACAGGCTTTAAATTACTTGGAAATGCAAGCTTGTTTATTTATTCACTTCTTGGGGTGTGTGTGATGCTGGAAAGACCAGCATTTATTGCCCATCCCCAATTGCCCCTGACAATGTGGGGGTGAGCTGCCTTGTTGATCCACTGCAGTCCTTCTGGGGAAGGTGCTCCCATAGTGCTGTCAGGGAGGGAGTTCACCAGTGACTGTGAAGGAATGGTGTTGAACTCAGGGAGGTGTGGGACTTGGAGGGGAACCTGCAGGTGGTGGTATTCCCCTGCCCCTACTGCCCTTGTCCTCCCTTGGTGGTGGGGGTAACAGGTTTGGGAGGTGCTGTGGAAGTAGTCTGGGTGAGTGAGTGCATTGTATTCTGCAGATGGGGCACTCTGCAGCCACTGTGCCCTGGAGGGAGGGAGCATTTAGGATGGTGGATGGGGTGCCAATCAAGTGGGCTACATTGTCCTGGATGGTGTTGAGTTTATTGAGGGTTGTTGGGGCTGCACTCACCCAGGCAAGGGGAGAGTGTTGTGTCGCACTCCTGACGTGTGCCTTGTGGATGTTGGGAAGATTCTGTAGAGTCAGGAGGTGAGTCACTCACCACAGGATGTCCAACCTTGCACCTGCTCTTGTAGCGTGGTCTATTTGAGTTCCTGGTCATCGGTGACCCCCATGATCCTGTTGGTTGATAGCACAGACTTTAAGGGTGGTGGTTAGATTCTCTCTTGTTGGGGATGGCCTTTGTTGGCACTTTTCATGGATTCTCTTTACACCTGAATTTTTGGCTCCCTCTCTCCTCAGGTCCACATCAACCCCAACTACGAAGTGGCGGAGTCAGACTTCTCCAACAATCTGATGAAGTGCCGGTGTAGGTACGATGGCTTCCGCATCTGGATCTACGGATGTCACACAGGTACGGATCTCCACCAGAGACCAGGTCTCACGTAACTGCTGCTCTCACTGAGTGTGACCGCGTTGGAATCTTTTCACTCCAGACTAGAACAGGGTCTGCAGGAAAACAAGACGTTACATCGAACCTGGGCCTTCCTCACACAAAAAAAAACAATGATCTCACTACATCAGGGAAAGGGGAAGTAGATGGAGAATACAACACAGAAACAGACTACACTGCTCTGTATACGGTTTAATTCCTCTTCTCTCATATACTTGTCTAGTTTCCTTCGGAAAGCACTTTAGCAATATGTCCCGACCATTTCCTGTGATACTGAGTTCCACACGCTCTGAGTGAAGACCTCTTTTCTTCCTGCCATCATGTGTTTACAGCCCTTGGCTTTGGGGTCTCATTTCTGGGTGGAGCAGAGGTACAGCAGGTAGTCTCTCAGCGCCAGCGACCTCCAGCTACACGCTGACCTCCAGTGCTGTCTGTCTGGAGTTTGCTGGGTTTGCCCCCACTGGGTCCCCAGTTTCCTCCCACATCCCAAAGGCTTGTTGATTTTGATGTTAATTGGTTACTTACATTACTCGCAGTCCATGTGGATGGTGGGAAATCAGGGGGTAGTTTAATGGGCTTCTGAGACAGAATACAGGGAAATAAATGGGAAATGGAATTGATGGGATTGCTCTGAGAGTTGGCATAGGCTCAGTGGGCCAAATGGCCTCCTATATCATGAGGAAATTATATCTCCACCAAGTGGAAACTTTCACCATGTCCAACACGTCCACGTTTTTAAAGAGCCGGATCTGGTTTCCTTTAATCCTTCGGATTACTAAAGAGATAAGATCCAGTCTGTTCAAACTTTCCTGAGAGCTCTACTCTATGTGCTTGGTTATGGTAGCGTCCTTCAAAATCTCTCACACACGTCTCCAGAACCATGCTCAACTCTGGGGGTCTGTGCTCACCAGGATCCCCTACTGGTTTAACAAACCTTCACTCGAACCCCAAAGATCGAGCCCAGTCCGTGACCTGTGACACTGCTTTCAATAGTTTCATACCTGAACACGGATCCACATCACTGGGTCTGAAGTCAGGTAGAAGCCAGCTCAGGGGAGGAGGGCAGATTCCCTTCCTTGAAGAACATCGAATGGGTTTCCAACAAATAAAATCAGTGGTTTCATGGTCACCAGTATTAACACTCAGTTTCTTAAAAGATTCAGATTTGTTTAATCACCTGAATTTAAGTTTCTGGTCCTGGCTGATGCTCCAGTAGTGTAACCAGAGTTTAATGTCTCATGCACAATCGAGCTGACTCTCCAGTGCAGTACGCCCTAAGGAGTGCTCCCTCAGCATCACCAGACCCTTAGCTCACTGAACTGACCCAGAGTCAGGTGGGGTACCTGGTGACTTACTGCCGGCATAACTGGACAACGACTCTTCTGCCCCCTGACTGCACTGAGGTCCAATGACAATGAAGAGGTGTTGTGGTGTGTTTCGAAATATTTTGCCAGAGATTGAACTTTCATGATCATGAGAACAGGAACGACTGGTAGGTTAATTGGTTGCTGTAAATTGCCCTAACTAGAGGTGTGTGGTATTGGGAGGGGCGGCTGATGATAACATGGGATTAGTGTAGGATTGGTTTAATTGGGTGGTAAACGGTAGGCATGGGTTTAGTGGGCCGAAGGGCCTGTTTCCGTGCTGTATCTCTCTCCAGAGGCAGAGATCGAGTGGACAGTCAGAGACTTTTTCCCACGGTGACAATGGCTGACACGAGGGGACATATTTTAAGGTGACTGGAGGAAGGTATAAGGGGGATGTCAGGGGTAAACTTTTTACACAGAGAGTGGTGGGTGCGTGGAACACACTGCTGGCAGAGGTTTTTTTTAGGGACTTTTAAGAGACTCTTAGATAGCCACATGAATGATAGAGAAATGGGGAGCTATATGGAAGGGTTAGATAGATCTCAGAGCAGGATAAAATGTTGGCACAAGGTTGTGGGCCGAAGGGCCTGTGCTGTGCTGTAGTGTTCTGTGTTCTATGACTCTATGATCCAGACTTTTAGCCGCCTTTTCGCGAGGGAGTGCTTCCCAACTTCATCCAAATGCTTCTGTTTTACCACAGGTGACGCCTTCAGTGCTGCTGTCGAAGACCAATTCGAACACCAGGCTGTCTTGTCCAACAACATCTCCTAACCGGAGGCACATCACTTATGATACCGCACAATACCTCTGACTTCCCACCCCGGACCCCTGCCTCGTCCCACCACCTTTCACCTGCCCTCCTGTGGAAGTTGATGGGGTGGGGGCTGCTGTCGGCGGTGGGAGTATGATCCATTTGTGCATTTGGAACTTGTGGTCATGTCGAGCTGACAGAATTCGTTGTGGAGTGGGGTGAGGCAAACGTTTACCACTGGGTCTAAAATGTGTGAAAGACAATTCCTAGACCTCTCCTCCTTTCGCTCCCCCAAATTATCCTCCGTTTGAATCAGACACCAATAGTATCCTGCAGTCCACTGGAGTACTGCAACACTCCCGTCACCCACACCCAGTGCCCACAACACCCTCCCCATACCCAGTGCCGACAACACCCTCCCCACACCCAGTGCCCACAACACCCTCCCCACACCCAGTGCCGAAACACCCTCCC
>JAUZTB010000017.1:2516258-2526306 GCA_034780895.1 Rhynchobatus australiae
CGCTCCAAGAAATAAAGACCCAGTCTGGCCAACCTCTCCCTATAACTCAGGCCCTCGAGTCCTGGGAACATCCTTGTAAATCTTCTCGGCACTCTTTCCAGTTTAACCATGTCCTTCCTATAACAGGGTGGCCAAAACTGTACACAGTGCTCCAAGAGCGACCTCATCACCAATTTATACATCAACATCCCCCTGTAATCTACGATAACCTTCTTCACTGTCAACAACACCTCCTAATTCTGTGTCATCCGCAAACTTACTGATTTGTAATTCAAACCCTTACCCTATTCAGGGGTTGGTGCAAGTGAGCTGCCACTGTCGGTTCCAAAGCAGCCAGCATGGTCCATGTGGACATCATGGACTCTTGATGTACACCAAAAGGGCACAATTGCCCCAAACCAGTGGCAGCTGGTAAAGCCGCTGCCTCCAGCAACCATGGCTCCATCCGGACCTCGGGTGCTGCCTGTGTGGAGTTTGCACGTTCTCCCTGTGACTGCGTGGGTTTCCCCCGGGTGCTCCAGTTTCCTCCCACATCTCAGTGGTTGGTGGGCTAATTGGCTGCTGTAAAATGACCCCTGGTGTTGGTGAGTGGTGATAGAAGTATCAACAGGGATTTGAGAGGCTCGAGAGAGAGAGAGTGGGTCACCAGGAAATAAGGGGGGAATATGATTGATGGGATGACTCCACTGACACAATGTGAGATAGTAGCTAAGCCCTTGTCATAATGGCAGAGGTCAGGGACCATTTCCTTCAACTACCTACCAATGCCTTTTGGAGGCTATCTCTTTGTGGCACATGTAATCATGGCCGTAAGCCTTAGTTGGTCATAAATCAACACATCGACACAATCACGAAGAAAGCACGCTTGCGGCTCTGCTTTGTTAGCCCTTTGAGATTTGTTATGTCACCAAAGACTCTTGCAGATTTCTACAGATGTACGGTGGGGAGCATTCTGACTGGTTGCCTCACCGCCTGGTGTGGAGGCTCCAATGTGCAGGATCACAAGAGGCTGCAGAGGGTTGTAGACTCAGCCAGCTCCATCACGGGCACAACCCTCCCCACCATCGAGGACATCTTCAAGAGGTGGTGCCTCAAGAAGGCGGCATCCATCACTGAGGACCCTCACCACCCGGGACATGTCCCCTTCTCATTACTACTATCGGGGAGGAGGTACAGGAGCCTGAAGACCCACACTCAACGATTCAGAAATAGCTTCTCCTCTGCCATCAGATACCTGAATGGTCCATGAACCCATGAACACTACCTCATTTTTCATGCACTATTTAATTATTTTGTAATCTATAGTGATTTTATGTCTTTGCACTGCACTGCTGTCGCAAAACAACAAATTTCATGTCATACGCCCGTGATAATAACCCCGATCAGATTCTTAACTCGAATTGTTGCTTTATGCGATTGTGTCGGGTGACCAATTGCTCTCAGGCGTGTGCAGAAAGTTCCAGAATCAGTCTGCAATTGCCCTCCAACAAAGCAACTTTCTTGAGCTCTTTGAGTTTTATGTGCACGAGTGTGGACAGTCTGCAATGGAGTGTGAGAATTTGCTGAGAATAAGATCCTTTTCCTTGTCCCCTATGACAGATGGCACTATGTTAGTAACATTCCAACCCAGATATAATTTATTAAGTGGATCTGCAGACTAGGAAACACTGTGTCAGGGTCTGAGAGCTTCAATACGTTCAAAATCTCCTCTCCTGACCATCGGACCTTCCTGATGCATTATGTTAGAAGCTCTTCCAAGCACACATTACGATTCAAGCTGCACAGAACATTCCCCACTTATCATCACAGCAAATTACTTCCATTGAAATACATTAATTTTTAAATCAGTGAAGTTAACTCCTGAAATCATCATCTACTTTCTGGAGACAGAGACTGCAGACGCTGGAATCTGGAGCAGCACACAAGATGCCAGTGGAACTCAGCGGGTCAGGCAGCGTCTGTGGAGGGAAACGGACAGTTGACGTCTTGGGTCGAGCCCCTTCATCTGGACTGAAAGATAGAGGGGAGAGAGCTGGCGTAAACAGGTGAGGGACGGGGTGGGGCAAGAGCTGGCAGGTGATAGGTGGATCCAGGTGAGGGGGGGAGGGTGATTGACAGATGGAGGAGGGGAGAGTGGAGATGGTGACAGAGGGCTGCAGATGGTGGGATCTGATGGGAGAGGAAGGTGGAGCATGGAATCAAGGGAGGGAGGCGGGAAAGGCAGATAGGAACAGAGGGGGAGGGGAACCAGTGGGAAGGGTGTGTGGGTGATGGGCAGATGGAGAGTGGAGGAGGGGAAAGAACAGGTGATGGGGGGCTGGGGTGGGTGTAGGATGAACTGGGGAGATCAGGAGGAGAGGGGGGAGCAGGTTACCTGGAATTGGAATCATCTCCAGTCTGCTGGGCGAGGTGAAGACTGCATCGTTCTTCAGCAGCTGATGGTGTGAGGGGTCTCTGGCTGGATGCGTACGCTACGGAGGTGTCAGTCGGTGTTATCAGGAAGTGTGCACACAACAGCAGCTGGTATTGGCATGAAACAGTCGAGGCGTTTTACAGGGTGTTAGCAAGCAGACTGGCACTGCGCCAAGTACAGACATTGGGATTGGTGACGTGGAGGTTGGTCAAAGAGCTAGGTTTCAACAGAGAAACAAGGGTATGAATGGGTTTAGGGAGATGCCAGCTGGAGGGATGTTTTCAACACTGGTTCTGCTTCTCTAAGTTTGTACAGGCTGAAACATTTTGTAATGTATATTCCACTGTGGAAGCTGAAGCTGGTTCTGTACATTGTAATTTGCTGTACAGGGAGGACTACCTCAAGATCCCTCTGACCGTCAGGCTCCGTAAATCACTGATCCTTTTACTGAGGCTGTCCCTCAGCGTCAAGGAGCACTTGCTTCCATCCCGGTTCTGAGGTTACTGTTGAGGCCAGTGTAGGAGCCACAGACTCCACCGCAGGTGAGGGAGGTCTGGGCGAGGTGTTGAGCTCCTTCTGCTAATTGTGCGGGGCTTCTGTGGTTCTCAGTGCTGTCCATGATGCTCCATCTGAACTGAGAGTCATCACCCGGGGATCTGCGGGCGTTGGTGGGGGATGACGCATTTTTATCGAGGCCGAGAATACATCCTTGAATCCTTTCCTCTGTTCACCTGGAAGCCTCTCCCCATGACAGAGCTTGGAATAGAGAACCTCTTTGGTCAGGCATGCCCCAATGTAATTGGGCCTTAAGTGTTGGGGATGTTGGCCTGGGAACCAATCATCATGTTCTGCAGCAGAGCACAGTAACCCTGGTGAGCTCTTGCTTCAGAGCTCGGTGGGGTGCGGGAGAATCTCCCCAGAGAGGCTTGCTGGGAATATCAGTCTAGGGATTGCCATAAGTATGTGAAGGTACATTGGACACTTGGATTGTGATGCCAAAAGGTTGAAACCTGTAATAAGCAGGATCTTGGGGAAGACTGCATTACTCTGCAACAGGTTTCTATGAACTGTACAAGCAGGGCAGGTGACTGACCTGGAGCAGGAGAGTCTAAAATTGGACCCCCCCCACCCCTTTACGAGAACATGTTTTGTTACATTTGGTGATCAAAATAATCTGTTTTGCCAGTCAAATTTTCATTGGCAGTTGTTCACACCCTCAGATATCATCAAGTTAAAATAGGTGTGAGTATTGCAGTTTGGCTCAGTGACACAGTTAGTGGAGCCACTGACTCACAGCTCCAGAGACCCGGCACTGTCTGTGTGGAGTTTGCACGTGCTCCCTGTGACTGCATGGTTTTCCCCCAGGTGCCTGGTTACCTCCCACATCCCAAAGACGTGCAGGTCGGTAGGTTAATTGGCCGCTGTAAATTGCCCCCAGTGTGTAGATGAGTGTAGAATGTGGGGGGAGTTGATGGGAATGTGGGGAGAGTGGGATCAATGATTAGTGTAAATGGGTGCTTGATTATCGTGGGCGTTGCTGGGTCTGTTTCCATGCTGTATGACTCCAAGGCAGTGATGGGGGGAGTGGGAGTTCTAATGTACAAGTAGCCAGGATGTCTTCTGCTCCTTTTGTAGCATCTCACATCAATGTCAGAATGTTCGGGCAGGGAGATGTTTCTCGATCCTGCATTTCTAAGCATCACATGACAACTTGACATCAAAGGAGGAGATTTTGGACTTTGGAGCTTCTTTAAGACATTTGTGAGCCTGTCAGTGGAGAAGTTCATAGGACAGTGAACAAATACAGAAGCCAAGCTCACGTCTGCAGGAAACCAACTTGCACAATCTGTGGAACCACAATAGTGATGATTTTTTAGTGTACTGAATGAAACTTTGCAGTTTGACAAACACATTTGAGCCTGATCTACAAGTACATTTAATCACGTTTAAAAAGCATTCCTTACACATATCCAGGGATGCCTGTGGTTTAGAGAAACTTGTATTTATTTAAAAACGTAAGGTTTGCAAAGTTAAAGACCCCGATTGTACCTCATCCTGTCTCAGAATAAAACCCCTATAAAATCCAGCATTATATTTTGCACCAGCCTGTCTCTCACAATGAATAGGTCCAATAATTAGCTTAAAATAAGAGGCAGTAGAAGTGCACTGATTTTCAGCTCTGGGCACAGGTCGTGGTGTGATGACGGTTTCTTTGGAGATTTTTGTAATGTTAACTTTGGCAGTGTCTTCAAGGCTCTGGTACCTGTGTACCCAAGGCACAGTCCATAAGTCCTCACTACACAGAAATTTCAGGAAGATCCTGGACAAAAGTCCATGGTAGCTGCACACAAAAAGTCACCTCTCTCCGGCGCCATCTTTGGAAGGTCCTTCTGTCAGGACGATCAGCTGACCCAAGGTAGTGGGAAGAATGTTCTCATTGAGCTTGGTTTGGGGATTCAAACTTCCGAAAATCAAAAGCATTGCTTTATTTGTTGTTTCACCATTTGCTTTTTCTTTGAAAAAAGGACAAAGTATTTACAGCGGTTTCATTTAAAACTAAAAAAATATGGTTTACACATTTCTCCAATATCTGAACAGATTTCAGCTCCCAGCCGCCTCACAGCTGTCAGTGGCAATTTCATTTACAATTTCATTGGCTCCAGAGGTAAATAAATTAAAATCAGGTTTAAATTTCTTTAAAACTGTAAATCTGGCCAAATTGCTCAGAATGGCGACTTGTCTAAATGGGCTCATGTTAGAAAACACTCAGGTCACTGCAAATGAAAGGAAGCCAGACTGAACTCTGAACAAAGAACGCAACTATTGAAGTACAAGCGACACCGAGAGGTGACTGAAGCCAGACCAGAAGGATTTGGAAAAGATATGGGAGAATGGAGCATTCTACGACATGTTTGATTTGATTTGCATTCTGATGCAAATGAACAGCCCAGATTTTTACAATCAGTGGCTGGGAATTCATCTTACAGACCAGTAACTACACACTGAGATCGAGTGCTGAGCTGATGTTGCAGTGAAGGCTATAAATATACAACTCTCTTTGGGCACTCACATCTCTCAACACACCGTGACCCAAACCTTTGGTCTTTGGCTTGTGGTAAAGCGCAATGAACCTCAGAAGAAAGATGTTGACATAAAAAGAATTCTACTTAAATTGGACTTATTCAGTCACAGTAAAACAGTATCCGTGAGATTCTGAGACGTTCAACACATTACTGCCAGCGGGATGTGACTCTGGCTCTGTAGGTTACTTTAATGGTGAGGGGGACGGTTAGGGTTAATGGTTAGGGAGATGATATTGAACAGGACAATCTGTCTGCACAGTGCAGGCTGAAAGTGGAATTAAGCTAGTCAAAGAGTTCAGGTGAAAGTAGTCAGAAAGAGTTTGACTTCCTCTGACAGTCCACCGGTTAAATACACTCGGCTACTATTCCTGTTGCGTGCTGTTGTAACTTGAGACTTTGACCCAAAGTTAAAGCCCCTGATTTGAAGCACCAGCAGTGAGGACGAGTCTGAAAATCAAATAATGCCCTTGAAACCACTCCACATTCCCCATCGCATTGCTCAGTACTTTATATTACTCCACACTCTCTGGAGGGTAATGAGAGCTGGAGACAGACAATGGGGATCCATATCTCATTCATGTGCTCAGTATAATGATGTGTGATGACATTTTAACTTGGATATTAACTGGTTAAAAGTAAATAACTCTGTTAAAAAGTAAGTGGGTAGATTTGGAACATTCACAGGAACTTGTGTGTGATTACAGCATTTCCAAATTACTGTGTTTTAAACCAAGCAATGAACTGTTGTAATTCCTAAAAGCAGCCTCACTCTGCACCTCTTCTGGCACCCCCTGACTCTGAAATAAAACGTTGACCTGCAGGTTAAAGATGATGGGAAGTGGGGATGATTTCAGAGACAGATTTTTGGCCACATACAATCAGACAAACTGGCTTTGTGCCTTTACATGAAACCTTAAACTACTGACTGAAAGCCTGTTAAAGAATGTTGGCAGTGGGAATATTCAAAGACAATAATGATTAACACAAGATCACCTCTGTCAGAAAATTTTAAAAAAACTGCAGATGCTGAAAATCTAAAATAAAAACAGAAAATGCTGGAAAGAGAAACAAAGAACAATTCAGGTTGAATAACCCTGTCAAAACTGAGGAGACAAAAGACGCTTGTTTAAGCTGCAGGGAGGGTGGGAATTTCCCCTGGATGTGCTTAGTCTGACCTGCCGGGCACGTCCTCCTACTCTGCATTTTGCAACTCCTACATCCCTTTGTCCAGATTCTCTCTCCAACTGCTCCCATTCATTCGTTGACCAGAAAACCTTGTTTACAGCTTATCCATAGGGTCACCCCGGTCCTACTCCACCAGAGACATCCCCCACCCCACCCGCCACAAGCTGCATTTGTCTCCTTTTCAGTTCTCACGAAGCGTTAACTCTGTTTCTCTTCCCCCACACACCGCCTGATCTGCTGAGTATTTCCAGCACTTTCTGTTTGTGTTTTACATTTCAGACAGAAGCCCAGAGGGGGCAAAAGAAACCACATACTAGCAAAGGCTGTTAACAATGGAACAAGCACTTGGAATACTGATGTGCTCTCTCGATCCCCCATAAATGAAAGCTCTGCGGAAGCACAGGTTGCAGACAGTAGCCACAACATAAGGCAGCCAAAAAGGGCCAGTGTTCCAGGACAACTGGGAGCAGGGCCAGTTATCCATGCATTCAGAAACAGATTGTGATCCGCACTTCCAACTGGTCCTTAAATAATTCCAGTTAATTGATACAAAAATCTTTTGAGTCAGTGTAATTGTTGTTTAAGGTACACAGGAAACAAATGGAGTTGTTTGTTAGCTGGAATCCAACTTTTAAACATCCACAACTGCCACTACATAAATTATTGAAAAAAGAACACCCCTGGATTAAATTAAATCTTAAATACACGGCAGTTCAGTAACTCCCTCAACTGATGATGCTTTGCAACCTTGTTTTGTATAACACACAGAGCTTTCTCATGGGTAAAATGAGGTGTGCACGATTCCGTCCAATCCCCCGTAACCCCCAAACGGTGGTACAGACTGAGGCTGTGTGGAGTGGGGGCTTGCCTTTCTTCCTGCTGCTGTCTTTGGTGTGCGGATTTGCTCTCAGGCTAATGTCCTTCCCAGGCAGCCTCTACTTGCTGTGCTGCAAGCAGCTTTTGCTCTGCAAATGAAAAGAAGAAATTGATTTAAGTAACTTCACACTGAACTAAGCAGTCATTCAGCCCATCGTTCGCGGGCTGGCTCTTTGTAAAGAGTAGTCCCATCAGTTCCACTTCCAGCTCTTTCCCTGCAGTGCTCCTTTTCAAGCAGTTACCCAACTCCCCTTGAATGTTGCTGTTTAATCAGCCTTGCAGTGCAATCTGGATCACAAGTTGCTGCATGAAGAAATTCTTCCCATCTCCCTGGAATTTGCCAATGAGCTTAACTCGGTACCCTCTGGCTGTGGACCCTCCTGTCAGTAGAACTAGTTCCTCCTCTATTCCTCAACACTCATGAATTTGACCATCCACTGACTCTCTGTCCTTGATAGAACATAGAATAGTACAGCACAGGAACAGGCCCTTCGGCCCACAGTGTCTGTGTCGACCATAATGCCAATTTTATGACCATGATGCCAATCTTCTCAGTTCAAGGAGAATCACACCAGAATCTCCAGTCTCTCCACACCCTTTCCAAGTCTGTGACACCCTCCCTGAAGTGGGTAGTCCAGAAAGCCCTTGATTTATAAATGGTTGGAGCTAATAATGTGCCAAGTAATTCGTGAACAAGTTTTCTATTTTGCACTTTATCATCACCAAAAGAGGTTGTTAGAGAGTGGAACAGTAGAATATCAGTGGTCTGTATCAATAACCCAGAAACCTGTACTCATGTTCTGAAATATGAGATCAAAGATATTCCATGTATATCCTTGCGGGCAGGTTTGCTAGAACTGTTGGGGAGAGTTTAAACTAGCTTGGCAGGGGGATGGGAACGCAAGTGATAGGTCAGAGGATGGGGCAGTTGGTGTACAGGTTGATGCATTGTGTAGAGAGACTGTGAGGAAGGATCGGCATTTGATTGCGCAAAGTTGCAGTCAGTTGGATGGGTTGAAGTGTGTCTATTTTAATGCCGAAAGTATCAGGAACAAGGGTGATCAACTTAGAGCATGGGTCAGTACATGGAACACAATGTTGTGCCCATTAGAGACTTGGCTGTCACAAGGGCAGAAATGGCTGCAGGATGTTCTGGGGTTTAGATGTTTCAAAAGGGAGAGGGAGGGAGGTAAAAGAGGTGGGGAAGTGGTATCGCTAATCAGGGATAGTATCACAGCTGCAGAAAGGGAAGACGTTCTGGATGGATCATCTACTGCGTCAGTGTGGGTGGAAGTCAGAAACAGGAAGGGAGTGATCACTCTATTGGGAGTATTCTATAGATCCCCCAATAGCAACAGAGACACCGAGGAACAGATCAGGAGGCAGATTTTGTAAAGATGCAAAATAACAGGGTTGTTGTCATGGGTGACTTCAACTTCCTTAATATTGAATGGCACCTCCTTAGTGCAAAAGGTTTGGATTGGGCGGAATTTGTTAGGTGTGTCCAGGAAGGATTCCTGACACTATAGACAGGCCGACCAGAGCAGAGGCCATTCTGGATCTGGTACTAGGCAATGAACCTGGTCAGGTGTCAGATCTCTCGATGGGTGAGCATTTTGGAGACCACAACTCCCTGACCTTTACCCTTGCCTTGGAGAGGAATAGGAGCAGATGGTATGGGAAGAGGGGGAATTATGATGCTATTAGGCAAGAACTTTGGAGTGTACATTGGGAGCAGATGTACTCAGGGAAATGCACCATGGAAATGTGGAGGTTGTTTAGAGATTGCTTGTCGGAGGTTCTTGTTCCTATCCATTGAGGCAGGAGAAGGATGGTAGGGTGAAGGAACCATGGTTGACAAGAGATGTAAAATATCTAGTGAAGAGGAAGAAAGAAGCCTACTTAAGGTTTAGGAAGCAAGGATGTAGTAGGAGAGCACATGGCTGTCACATGACAGTAACAACACTGACCCCTCTGGTTGGAGGACAGCATTGCTCCTCGGATCGGAAGTGACACCACTGTCAATCAAGGTGTGGCTCCACCCCACCCACCAGATGTGGGCACAGGGATTGGCCTTGGAGAAGCACCTTTGCTCCTGAACCTGCCTGACCACTGGCCTGTCTAAATCACCTGGCCGGGCTCCACCCAGCCTCCCAGCACTATAAAATGTGTTGCACTGGCCTTGCCCTCCCTCTTTTGACTTCCCCCCAGGAACAGTGAGACAACGCTGCAGGGACCACTGGTAAGAGTGTGCACCACCATGTGGTTTGGGAGTGTCTTAATCAGATTCCATGGAGTGATAGAGCCAATGCTCGTTTGAGTCAAGGTATTTAGGCATTGAAGTGTTTATCTCTTGATAAGCTGTACCTTGTTTAGTGTGTGTGTGTATATATCTCATCCTTGTGATTTTGCACCCCCCCCCCCACCCTCATGTCTGTGGTCCCCTGTGAGAGTGTGCATCTGTTCCCATTCAGTTTGCCTTTGTGATTTA
>JAUZTB010000017.1:2583685-2595081 GCA_034780895.1 Rhynchobatus australiae
TGCTGGGCCATTTAATGGCATTGTCAGGAGATCTTTCTTCATTTCAAATGTAATAAAATTCTTGAACACCACCCCCTCCCCCACCACCATCTCGTCCCCAAAGACACAAGTTGCTGAGGCTGGGGAGAAATTGAAAATTTCAGATGTGGTATCTATAGCTGCTTAGGTGACAGGTGCATTAGGGTTATGAAACCAAGGTAGGTAAATGGAGTTCAGATATAGATCAGTTATGTTCTAACTGGATGGGGGAACAATTTCTGGAGGTTAAATGGATGCCTTTGCTTTAATGTTACTGTAACTCTTTTCCATCATAAAGATTATCCGAGGCATTAAACTTAGGGTGATCCATGTCCTCTCCATGTCACCCGCTCCTATGCACTCCTCATTCTGGAGGGTTGATTGAGTTTCTGAAAGGGAGGGGTTTCCAGATTTTGGCTTTTAGGTTTATCTGTAGTTCACAAGATCCATAAAAATGTAGGTGGGTTGTTGATGGGCTATTTATAATAATGAATGCTGTCAAATGAAGTAGCACTGTGCATCTGTTGTCTGTGACACTCCATCAATGCAAATCTACCTTTGACAAAAAAAGGGAAGTGCATTTTAATTTTTAGCACCACATCGCTCAGCTTGATGAGTGTAAAGCAATTCTCTGAAGGAAACATGATGAAGTGAACACTCGTTAGTCACTTTACACATGTTGCTTGCAAAAAGGCAGCAAGAATAAATGGCAAGAATCAGAAGCATTTATTTAAATGCCAGGCACATTTTAGTTATCAGTAGACAACAGCTGGCTGCACCCTATGCAACATTCAAATAACCTCCTCTGAAATAAGCCACGCTCCCAAATTAACATTAGACCTTCATACAGAATGAAAAGGTTTCCCCCATACCATCACCATCCCCACCCTCAGGTGCTGTCTTTGTATCTGTACAAACACATGCATACCTGTGGTGCACAAATAGAATATGTGATAACAGGACAGAAACAAGGAGTAGCTTTAAACAAAATTAATGCAAAAAGGAAAAACCACTGAAAATAAAAGAGATTCTGTAGCACATATTTATGACTTCACTGATTTTCTTACCATGTATCTTTTGATTTAATTCTTGGAATACTATTTTTAAAAATTTTAAGATGTAATGGCAAACCTTCTTATATCCCTTCCCATAGATTTGGATCGTATTTTCTGTAGTTCTAAACCTCTGCTTCCAATTCCTACTGCTCACTCCAAATGACTGGTAAACACAGTGTCAGGGTCTCATTTCCCCCCCGTAACTGGGAATTAGAACAGTACAGCAAAGGAACAGAACCTTTGGCCCACAATCCCTGTGCCAAACACGATGTCAATCCAAAGTATTTGCATGGTCCATATTCCTCCATTCCCTGCCTGTTCATGTGCCTAAATACCTCTTGAACATTGCTGTCATATCTGCTTCTACCGCTTCCCCTGGCAGCACGTTCCAGACACCTACTAATCTGTGTAAAAACAAAACTTGCCTCATAAACCTCCTTAAAGTTTCCCCTTCTCATCTTAAAGCTGTGCCCTCTAGTAGTTGACATTTCCATCCTGGGATAAACACTCTTTGACCACCTATACTACTTATACCTCTCATAATTTTATAAACTTCAATCAGGTCACCCCTCAGCCTCTGACACTCTAGACAAGTTTATCTAACCTCTTCTTATAGCTAAGACTCTCTAATCCAGGCAGCATCCTGGTAACCTCTTCTACACCCTCTCCACATCCTTCCTGTAATGGGGCGACCAAAACTGCACACAATACTCCAGATGAGGCCTAACTAAAGCTTTACACAGTTGCAACACAACTTCCCGACTTTTATACTCAATACTCCAGCCAATGAAAGCAAGCATGCCATATGCCTTCTTTACTGCCCTAACTACTTGTGTTGCCACTTTCAGGGAGCTTATGGACTTGCACCCCAAGATCCCTCTGTACATCAATGCACCTGCCATTTACTGTATACTTTCCTCTTACACTTGACCTCCCGAAGTGTAACACCTCACACTTGTTCGGATTAAACACTATCTGCCATTTTCCTGTCCATATTTCTAACTGATCTGAAGAAACAAACGACTGCAGATGCTGGAATCCAGATGAAAAACATGATGATGATGGAGGAACTCAGCAGGACAGGCAGCATCTGTGGACAAAAGCAGGCGGTCAATGTTTCAGTTCAGGTCCTAAAGAAGGGTCCTGACCTGAAACGTTGACTGCCTGGTTTTCTCCATGGATGCTGCCTGCCCCGAGTTCCTCCAGCATCAGCGCGTTTTTCATCTGTATCCTGCTGAATCCTTTCAAAACCTTCCTCACTATCCACAATTCCACCATTAGTAAACTTGTGTCAACTACAAACTTACTAGTCAGCCCAGCTATATTTTTGCCCAAATTATTTATTAGGAAATGGTAAAGGATTTGATGCTTGCACAGTTCAAGGATGCAATGGCTCTCCTGCAAGTGTTTGAGAGGAAAAATGGAGAATGGAGCTAATCAGGAGCGAGGGTCATGCATTCATGCAGAAGAACTGGAAGCAGGAAAAAAACAAAAGGATTTCTAGATGAGGTAGGCAGTGGAACAGCTTCAAAGTAAAATACTTGGAATACTGGAAATCTCAGAAATAACCTCAGAAAATACAAGGAACATTCTTCAGATAAGAGGCAGTCGCGGAGCAAGAAGAATATTTCAGACTGATGTTCTTTCATTAGAATTCCAGGTTTATCCAGTTCTGAGGATGGATCAGTGACCTGAAACATTAACTTTGTTTCTCTCTCCACAGATGCTGCCTCACCTGCCAGCACTTCCAGCAACTTGTGTTTCAGCAATACATCTTAGCAGCAATTTTTAAAATAGTTTTCAACCTCAAGTCCTTAAAATCTGGGAGATGTGTTGGTTTGCTGCCCTGGAGGGTTCTCACAAAGAACTGAAAGAACTTGCCAAAATGTAACCACTGATTCAACTGACAGCATTTTTAATTTTGAAGTTTGCTTTGTGCTGTACAAAACAATCCTACTGGAAAATTTCAGCTGTTGAACAAAATTTACTCAGAGTTCAAACATACCTGCAAATGCACTTGAAAACAAGCCCAATGCATGCGTGTCATCCACCCATTTGATATCGAATCCTTTTTTCCTACCAAAAAAGCACTCAGTTATTAGAGTTTAAACATTTGCAAAGAAGAATCAGACAGCTGTTAAAAATCAAATCTATTGGATGATGTGCAGAGACAGGGTCACCAACTGTACAGTTAGTAAAGGCAGCATTTGGCTGAGCTATACTGATCACAAAATGCCAAGCTTTGGTCTTGGTTTATATTTACTTACTTTAATGAGCAAGCATCTCATCGGTCTTGTGGGTTAAAAGAGGAGAAATTAGAATTCTGCATTTGGGTAAGGGACAGAATTGGCTTGGTCAGGTAAATTGCCTCGGTCATGTAAATTGCCTCTTGCTGCCTCGGTAAAGCAACCAACGTAATCAAACACCCCAACCATTCTCTCTTCTCTCCCCTCCCATTGGGCAGAAGATGCAAAAGGACAACTTCTATCCCCGTTATAAGACACTTGAATAGTCCCCTAGTACGATAAGATGGACTCTTGACCTCACAATCCACCTCATTATGGCCTTGCACCTTATTGTCTGCCTGCACTGCACTTTCACTATGACTGTAACATTTTATCCTGCATTCTGTTACTATTTTTACCCTGTACTACCTCAATGCACTGTTGTAATGAATTGAGCTGTATGGATGGTATACAAGACAAGTTTTTCACTGTACCATGGTACACATGACAATAATAAATCAATTTACCAATTCATCAATACTAACTCTGCGGAAATCAGTCGGTGGTATTGGAAGGTCAGTGGAGTATAGGGTCCTGTACCCATGCAGGAAGAGAGGAGGAAAAATGAGAGAGGGAGAAAAAAAAATCAGCCTCAAAAATAGTGAAGCAAATAGAAATCAGATTTTGTTCTTCACATGGGTAGGGCGGTGGGGAAGTCATAGGGTGGCACAGTGAGGCTGAAGTAGTTTTGGAATTGCTTGTTACATCTTGAGACCTATCCTGAATAACACTGGAGCACTGTTAATCCAACACTTATTCACCATAACAATCTATAACGTACTTGATAAGGAGACAGAACACAAACGACTTAACTCAAAGAAAAATCATATTTAGTAAGCAACAGAGATGTGAAACTGAGTATTTAAAATAGTTATATATACGCCCCATAATGGTGGAATTAAAAAAATCTGATTCCCTTACTTCTAACACAAATATAACAGTGATACACTGCTGTAGCAATGAATCTGATTACTAAAGTAATGGCATAATTACAAGGTGTTTAGAAAATAATTTTGCACAACTGAATACTGAACTTGTAATCCCTTATCATAATGCAAATAATTATGGGGAGCACACAATATGGCTTGATTAGAAAGTCAAACTTGGGTTTATATAGCACCTTATCAACACTCAAAACCACTTCACACTGAATCACTTTGAAGGCAGACTGCAGACTGTTGCAGCTGTTTTGTGTGTGGCAATATTCCACAGAACAGCAAGGAAACTATTTTTGGTTCAACTGGTGACAAAACCATTCTGTTCAGGAGATCAAGAGAATTCTTTCCTCTATTAAATGGTACCTGGAACACTTTTAACATCGCATGTGGAAAATGGGGTGTTGGATTTCTTGTTTCACTATGAGAATTCGATCCTTGACAAAGGAGATATGAGACGGCAGATGCTGGAATCTGAAACAACAGACAAACTGCTGGAGGACTCAGCAGGTCAAGCAGAATCTGTGGGAGAAAAGGAGTCGTCGACGTTTTGGGTCAAAGCCCATTATGCCAGCTATCTTCCTTCTCCACTCTGTTCTGATGCAGTGTGTCGACCTGAAATGTCAGCAATTCCTTTCCTCCCACAGATGCTGCTCAACCCACTGAGTTGCTCCAGCAGATTGTTTGTAGATCTTGGAAAATGTTTGTTTCCTTAGCTCAGCCTGGACTTTTCTACATTTACTGATGACTTTTCACACTGGAATGCAAATCTCAATGACCAAGAATCACTGCAGTATAAGTTACCAAACTTGTATGTAATGTTGCAAAGCTAGTTAACAATCTCTGTGGGTCATGAAGGTGAGTACTGATGAGGATGTCAATCAATTCATGTACGTCATCTTGCATTGAAACTTATGCTACCCTCCATCACTGCAGCTAAGATGCTTGATTGCTTTGCCTACAGTACCTAACCAGGCATTCTCAGTATTAATCACTATTTGTGCTTGCTGACATCAGTGCTGTTGGATTTTATGGGTTACCTTCATGTATCCTTGCAATACGTTTGTGTTTTAAATTGAAACAATGACTCTGGATTAAACGTTCGCTTTTCACATATCGATCTTTCCTTAATGCCCCCTGCAGTTTAAATTTCTTGGAAGTTAAAAAAATATTTATAGAGTCATAGGGCAATGCAGCACGGATACAGGCCCTTTGGCCCAACAAGTCCATACCGACCATGGTGTCCACCCATCTAGTTCCCAATTTTGGCCCATATCCCTCCAAGCACCTATCCAAGTGCTTTTTAAATAACACCATTGTTCCTGCATCAACTATTTCCTCGGGCAGCTCATTCCATATCTACACCACCCTGTGTGTGAAAAAGTTGCCCCTCAGGTCCCTTTTAAGTCTTTCCCCTCTCATTTTGAATCTATGCCTCCTAGTTTTGGAACTCCCTTCCCTGGGGAAAAGACTGTTACCATCCACCTTATCTATGGCTCTCATAATTGTAAACACTTTTATAAGGTCGCCCCTCATTCTCCCACGTTCCAAGGAATAAAGACCCAGCCTGGCCAACCTCTCCCTATATCTCAGACCCTCAAGTCCTGGCAACATAAATCTTTTCAGCACTCTTTACAGTTTAACCACGTCTTTCCTATAATAGGGTGACCAAATTGTACACAGTACTCCAAGTGCGGCTTATAGAACTGCAACAATTTCTTCTGACCTACTTAACTCCATCTTCTATATTATGGGATGTGGGGGAGGGCTAATGGAAACAAGGTTAGGGACATCTTTAGAATGGAACAAGAACAAGAGTGCTTACGTACACTTTGTACCCTGCAATGTAATAAATGATGACCAGAGTGTTTCTGCTCAAAGGAGTATATAAGCCCTATTATGAATATTTACAGATAATTGCACAGACGTAGAGAAAATCATTTAGTGAAATTGATGGACATCAAGAAAGCAGTAGAAAGGACACAAGATCTGGTTTTGTGTGCAGTCTTCCACAAAGCAGCTGCGAAAATTGCTAGATTTACAAAAAAAAACTGATTCGGGGAAGAATGTAACTTAGGACATGAAAAAAAATCTCTAGTGACAGTTTAATAAAGGAAGCTCTTTGACTTTGCATCTTGCTTTGTTCAGCAGGCAGGGATGCAAAAGGTCATTTTAAACCAAGAGATGTTTGCTTGTGTGTCTAATGTACAAGGTAACAAAATAACCACCCAAGGTCCTGTATCATACTAAATAACAATTTTAGTTTACCTCACAGTAATTGGATATTTTTAGTCAAATATGTATAATAATTTAAAGAGTATTTAAGAAGTTAAGATGCACAAGGGTGTCTCGGAGATAGTGAACATTTGGTTATAAAGTGAAGTTAATTGCACTACGTTAATCAATCTTTAAGATGATTAACTCAAAACCCAACTGGTTCTCTAAGCCCTTCAGGGAGAGGTTTCTAGCCCGACACGATTGGTTAAAGCTGGACTCCAATCCCACCATATGTAGAGTCACATGCCTCGGCCTGAAAAGAAACAAAAGATCATCTATTGTTGTATTTATATAGCACCACTCACGTTCCTTTGAAAACATGCCAAAAAGAATTTTACAGCCAAGAAAATGTCACCACTGCTAGGGGAAATGTGGCAGCCAATTTCTGCACATCTTGCTTCTACAAATAACAATCTGTTAATGGCCAGATAATCCGTTTCAGAAGAGGTGACTGATCAATAATATATTGGTTTGAAATAACTACAGGAGTCTCGCAGCACAGAAATAAGCCCTTTGGCCCCACCATGTCCACACGGACCCTCAAGTACCTATCTACAGTGATCCCATTTACCAGCACTTGGTCTATAGCCTTCTCTGCCTTGACAATTCAAATTCTCATCTGGATACTTCTTAAACAGCATGCTCCAGACCCTAACCACGCTCTGGGTGAAAAAGTTCTTCCTCAGATCACCTCTAAACCTTTTCTCCCTTACCCTAAACCTATGCCTTCCAGACTCATGTACCTCTGCTTGGAGGAGAAGTTTTCTATCCATCTTACCAATGCCCTTCATAATTTTGGGTACCCATTTGATCTCCCCTTAGCTTTCTCTAGTCCAAGGAAAATAACCCCAGCCTATCCAGTCTCTCCTCAGAACTGAACGGCTTCATTCCAGGCATGAATACAGCCAAATTCTCCTGTGCTTGTTCAAAATGGGACCTTTCACTTTCAACCTGTATAAAATAATGTAGGGTCTAGATACAGGAGTGAAAGGTTGTCATGGTCAGGCAAGGGGGTTCATGATGTGGAGCCAAGGTGGGTGGATGGATTCACGATGTAGATGACTTAATGGTGGAACTGATGAATGGTCTGTTATTTAATTGAGTACTGAGAAGCCTAGACAGGGTGAACAGGAAACACTAATTTTCTTTACCAAAGATTTGAGGAGCCTTTAGCAGGCACAGATTTCAATGAGCGCTCCTTTACTACCACCCCTGATTTGGGCACACAAGTAGATAGGGTGGTAAGGAAGGTGCACAGCATGCTTGCCTTCAGCAGTCGGATCATTGAGTACAGAAGTTGAGAAGTCCAGTTGCAACGGTGAACTGGCAGCAGAGAAGGCAATGGACAGATTTGTAGGAGTGGGAATGAGAAGTGGAATTGAAATGGCTGGTCACTGGGAGATCCTGGTTGGCACAGTGGGTGGAGCGAGGGTGCTCACTGCCAGGTCGTAGCCAAATGAAAATTAGAGGAATAACAGCACATCTTCCGCCTGGGCAGTCTCCAACCTGAGGGCATTAACATCGAATTCTCATACTTCTGGTAACCGCTCCCTCTCTGTCCCCTATTCTTCTTTGTTCTATCTTCTCCTGATCCACGTGGCCCCCATCACCCTCTCATTCCCCTCCCCACCCTCTCCATTTTCCCATCACCCACACTCCTCCCACTGATTCCCCTCCCCACTTCCCTCCATTCCATGCCCCACTGTCCTCTCCTACCACATTCCATCACCTTGTTCCTTGTCACTGCCACCTATCAATTCCCAGCTTCTGACATCATTCCTGCCCCCATGTGCCTAACACCCCCCCTTACCTAGATCCACCCTTCACCTGCCAGCTCTTGCTCCACCCCATCCCCCCACCTTTTTATACTGGCTTTCTCCCCTCTTTCTTTGCAGTCCAGATGAAGGGCCTACACCCGAAACATCAACTGTCCATTTCCCACCACAGATGCTGCCTGACCTGCTGAGTTCCTCCAGTGCTCTGTATTGGAGGAGATTTGCAAGGCAAGTTTTTTTTTAACCCAGACATCGATAGGTGCCTGAAATGAGCTACTGGGGAAGTGGTGGAAGCAAATACAATAGCAACATTTAAGAGGCATTTAGATGGACACATGAACAGGCAGGGAATGGAGGGATATAGACCACATACAGGCAGACATGCAGTTTAATTTGGCATCCCAGTCAGCACAGACTTGGTTGGATTGAAGTGCTGTACTGTTCAATGATCAGTCAGCTTGGTGAAATGAACAAAGGTGAAACCCTTGGTCCATATAACACAGCTGCTCTTAGGCTAATCAAAAAGCCAAAGTCTTCACCAAAGCCAAAGCTGGTCTTCACCCTTTTGTTTTCTCTGTCCTTCCCCCCTTTGTTCTGAATCTCGTTTTTATCTCTAACTTTTTCTGGTTCTGGCAAAAGGTCAGCAGCCCAAAATGTTAACTCTGACTCTCTCTGCAAGAGACTGCCTGAACTGCTAAGTATTCCCAGCAATTTCTGGTTTTGTTCAGAGGATAATGTTGCTGAGCCATGGGGCAACATTAACTAAAAAAACAAAGAAAAAAAAATGAAAAGGGTGACTTTGGGAGAGTTGCATCTCTGGCAAAATCTTTCCGAATCTCATTACCTTCCCTGGTAAAAATAAATGACATTAATGTGATGCACTGACTGGGCTGGGCAGAGACTAATTTGTGAGTTGTCAGAATTTCCAGAAATCAAGGTTCTAAAGGAAATAAATCAACAGAACTAACCATATCCAAGTGTTTTTTTCATTGTTATTACTTTGATAAATTCAAATGGACAAATGCGCCAGATACATTATTCTGGAGAAATGATTGTTGAGGAAGAAATATTTTCAAGCCATTACCTAACTTGTGCGAACATGTAAAAAAATGTTTACCATATTTTGAACTCTTTAACTCTTAGTGTACTGGAAGTTTTAGGGAAGTCACCTGCTGGGCCTGTAAGTAGTGCTGATATCACATTTGTTCAAGATATGATAAGACTTAGTCTAAACCGTTCTCTACTTTGACTTGAATTTCACAACTGCCCTCTATTACATTAACCTTAAATGAAGAGAAATGTAACTTCCCAAATTTTTTCTTCTAACTTGCTACTCCATTAGAGGGGGAATCTTTGGGGAAGTTAGTGGACTGAAGAGTCTGCAATGGAAGGTTCCTTTAACCAAGCTAGAAACAAACCTGAATTTTCTTAACATCACACCTGTGTCAATGATTCATGCTTTTCAGTAACTCCAATCAAAATCACAATCAAAATCAAACCTGCTGGTTGAATGAAATAAAATAGAAGCTTGGAATTAACAAATCAATCCCTTTCAAGGATAAAACGCAGAAGCATCTTGCTGAAGGTGCCAGTCGCTTCATTTACTGCTCACGTAATATGGGTTTGCTGCTTACCTGGCCAGGCAAGGGTTAGAACTCCAATATATTGGTCAGAAATACTCTTATCACTCTGGATGTAAGATAAGTTAATGAGCCTAGCATTTCATATTTTTCTCCTCTCAGCAGCAAACCAGTCAAACATGGAATAATAAATCATCTTCAGGAGATGAATAGTAGATTCATAGAGTCAATATCATTTCTTTTGTAACATACACTATACCTAGACTTCCAAAAATTAAGTTCAAATATTAAAATGTCAGACATTTAATGTCTGCTAAACTCTACATTAATGCAGAATTGCAATGAGAAGACTTTCCTCCAGGATCAATTACCTAGACCTTCAAAAGAATCCACCTTCAAATCTAAACTGTATTCATTAAAACAAACCTGCACAAAGAGCTGCAAGTAAGCACTGATGAAAGGTTTTACCTCCTGGTCCTAAAATCTACAGTCTAAATGGAAATTAGATTCATAAAAATATATAGGTGTTGTGCAAATTAGCACCTATACCAATGAATTATTTCTTATTCAATGCCTATACTGCACCTTGCACGCACCCAATTAAACTGGTGAGTGAGAAAGTCATGAGCATTATGGAAAAGTAAAATGCAAGCTATTAGATTTTCAAATTGGCACAAGGTAGAGATGAAATGTCGGAACTCTCAATTCCCCATAAGATCAAAGGCTGGAACAGAAGTGAACGAAACATAACTGTTGCACGCACCTCAACGCAATTATAGAAGAGGGTCTTGGTAGAGGGGAGAAGTAGTTCAGGCAGTGAGATCCAGGAAAAATGGAATGGAATTGTAGAGGGTGAGCGAGAGAGACAGCGTGACAGTGAGACCATGTGTATGGGCGTACATGTAAGAGTATGAGAGTTCATGAGAGGGTGCATGTGTGAGAGTATGAGCATTGATGTCTTCAGACTCAGTCCCAGAGCAGCCTATATAGTCCAGCCTTGCCACCACTCTGGACTGACAAGATGTCAAGGCCATACCCCAACTAGAAGATAACAAGGCCTTGGGAGCAGATGATATCCCAAATGAAGCTCATTGCAGCGAAGAGCTTCAGCCACTAATTTACAACCTCACCTTCTATATCTGGGCGAGAAGGCTAAGGGCACTTTAGAGATGACAATAATTGGAATCTAGAAAGGAGGCAAGTCTGATTGTGGCAAATATAAGAGGTGGTCTCCTGCTGCCTGCCATTGGGAAAGTCATCTCTTCTATATACTGGTCATTTTCCCTCGGGTCTCAACCTAACATGTTGCCTCCACAGATGCTGCCCGACTCGCTCAACCTATCCTCATAAGACATGCTCTCCAATCCAGGCAGCATCCTGGTAAATCACCTCTGCACCCTTTCTAAAGCTTCCACATCCTTCCTACAGAAGTAACTGAACACAATATTCTAAGCGTGATCTGACCAGGGTT
>JAUZTB010000017.1:2607439-2617813 GCA_034780895.1 Rhynchobatus australiae
TAAATACACCCAGTGACTTGGCCTCCACAGCCCTCTGTGGCAACGAATTCCACAGATTCACCACCCTCTGGCTGAAGAAATTCCCCCTCATTTCAGTTTAAAAGGGATGTCCTTTATTCTGAGGCTGTGACCTCAGATGGAAACATCCTCTCCACATCCACTCTATCTAGGCTTTTCAGTATTCGGTAGGTTTCAATGAGATCCCACCTCATCCTTCTCAATTCCATTGCGTATAGGCCTAGAGACACCTAACGCACCTCATATGTTTAGCATACATGATACATATTCCTCCATTTCCTGCATATTCATGTGCCTATCTAAAAACCTCTTGAACATCATATCTGCTTCCACCACTGCCCCTGGCAGCCTGTTCCAGGCACCCATCACTCTGTGTAAAAAAAACTAGCCCAACACATCTCCTTTAAACCTCTCACTTTAAATGCATGCCCTCTAGTATTTGATATTTTTGTACTGGGAAAAGGATTCTTACTGTCTACACTGTCTACACTGTCTATGCCTTTCATAATTTTACAAACTTCAATAAGTTCTCTCCTCAGCCTCTGACGCGCTAAAGAAAAAGAAAAACACAGGATTCTACTTTATCAAAAGCATCACTTTCATCTCATCATACCTATCTGCTTTAAAAATAATCTGCCTGCTCAACATAGACACATGAGGCTACAGAGTTAGTAGAGAAGGGAGCAGTTAATCGGATCAATTGAGCATTATGAGTATTAAGAGCATTAAGGCTGAGCTCTTCCACTTTGCTTTCTGAAGACCTTTAGTGTGGGCACAGAAGATTATTTGAAAACCATGGTATTAAAATATCAGTAAGTATCCACAAGCAAGGGCCAGCCAGCTTCTCTCGTCAATAGACCATGAGTACTTTCTGTGTAAGTGTTTAGTTTTTGTCAAAACAAGTACTAATAAGAACTACAGAAGAGTCAAATGCTCCTGTATTGCTATTCAACATTTTGCTGTCTCAGCATCCTAAGTATCCTTTGTTAAGGTTGACAAGGGTTGGGAAATTTGGTGTGTTCTTTGGGCAACCCTTCTGTGACTAGAAACCTAGGACTCCTGCAAACTCTAATCAGGAGATCAGTTCCGACTTCACTTTGAACAAATCTGTTGACATAATGGTATAAGGCACATCTAGGGAACACGAGTGAGAGTTTCAATGGGTTTAATTGTGACAACCCAGCTGTAATGGTCTGCTGTACAAGGTTAGACAGAATAAATCTCAAAATAAACCAAACATTTTACATGTCCCCTGTGAACTACAACTGGATCAGAGTACTACAGGGTATAGTCAGCAGGTGAGGCAACGTCAGATGCTGTCTGACTTGCTGAATGTTTTCTGCATTTTCTAGTTTGTTCAGATTTCCAGTATCTTGCAGGTTTTTTTTATTCCCAGCGCAGGGTACATATTATGCTATAATCTATAAAAGACTTTTTCTCTCAGGGCTGATTGTATCTCTCAGGGCTGATTGTAAAGGATACACGTGCAATGAATTTAGGCAATTTATTCTCCATTCCAGGTTGACATAGGTCCACATGTTCAACTTAAAGAGTGTGGCGTAAAATGGCAACTTACATCAGAATAAGTCATGTGCAAAGTGAAAATGAGAAAATTGACATGATTTTAGATAATAGAAGTCCCATGAAATTGAAATATTTCAATGGGAACAATCAGTTGTATTTTAATTCACACCCACCTTACTTTACTACAGAACCAAGAATGCTTTACTCTCAATCCAGAGGCAAAATGAGGGGCAAAATTTATCTAAAATGGAGTTCTCTGCCACAATGAGCACAGATGTTAGGTTGTGGGTGGACAGGTTACCTTTGGAGAAAATGTGCTGAATTTTTCATGTATTTAGTCATTACTAGGAATATTATTTTCTTTCAAACAAAATGGATGAAATTGTGCACTTTAATTGTTTTTATTTTTAATTCCTGAAGTTGAGGGATAATTGAACTCCATTGTCTTCCTTTCTAGCTGCTGCCCTGAGCTCATACTAGAAATATTCAATTTAGTTAATAATATTAATAATATAAAGTTCTTTTACCATCTTAGAACAAGAATTAGTTTGCCATTTGTTAGATTTCACTTCACATTATGAGATGCATTTTAGTGTGAAGGGCAAGAGATCACTTCTAACCAGGACTAATCCCTGTCTTTCAATCTGTACTAATCTTTTTTCTATAAGGGGCTAAATTTAGACCCTATTAGCCTCTCAAGGGCATTTCTTGAGAGGGAGTCTGAAATGAAAAAGACAAATTTGTGCAAATTATATTGGAAGAATAGAAGATGGACAACAGGTTCAATATGTCTGAAAGTAACCTACATCAGAAGTTCCTCACAAAAGTATTCAACGTATGAATCAGTTAGATGAAATTGGTGGCCACAAAGGCCTTTAGTTCATTTATCGTGACATCTGGAGTTCATTTTGGAACACTCATAACTTGGGGTCTCCAGACATACGAGCACTCTAGTGAAGTACTACATGAACACACTAAATTTGGAGCTGCCCCTTTTTGGATGAGACATTCTACCTCTCTGTTTTCTCAGGCCATTTTTAAAAGCAGAAAGGGAGTTACCTCCAGTTTCCTAGTCAAAACGAGTCCTTCTGTCCTGATTTGAACATTATTATATTGCAGTTTCAGGAAGCTTGCTATGCCCAGATTGGCTGCCAATTCCTACATGTAGTGTTGGGTTAAAAACATGTCCGCTACAACATAGAGCCATAGATTTATACAGCATAGAAATAGGCCCAACTGGTCAATGCCGACCAAGATGCCCCATCTAAGCTAGTCCCATTTGCCAGCGTTTGGCTCACAACCTTCTAAACTTTTCCAATCCCTTCTCACCTTAAACATATGCCCTCTTGTTCTTGATTCCGCTGGGAAAAAGACTATGTGCATTCACCCTATCTACGCCTTTCATGATTTTATACACCTCTAAAAGATCACCTCTCAGTCTCCTACAGTCTAAGGAATAAACTCCTAGACTGTCCAACCTCTCCCTATAACTCAGTCCCGAGTCCTGGCAGCATTCTCGTAAATCTTTTCTGCACTCTTTCCAGTTTAATAACCTCTTTCCTATAGCAGGGCGACCAAAACTGAAAACAATACTCCAAGTGCGGCCTCATCAGTGTCCTGTACAACTGCACCATGACCTCCCAACTTTTATACTCAAAGCCCTGACTTATGAAGGTCAGGGTGCCAAAAGGCTTCTTCACCACCCTGTCTACCTGTGACTTCACTTTCAATGAACCATGTACTTGTACACCAACAGTACCTTGACTATAACTGATTTGGAACACCCTGGGTGTTGTGAAAGGCAATGCAGAAATGTATCCCTGCAAGTTCTACCTGGATACTGAAAGAAAATATTTCAAGGAAAATCTTTTGGAATGATATGCTGGAATGTTCCCAACAAAGCACTGAATAGGCATCAAATAAGCCAAATAGCTCAGTCCAGCAGCAAAGAGGGAGAGGATACTTATAAAGCTCCAGTGTGGGAAGAACAAATATTTACAACATTTGAATGAAATTGCTTGCCAATATTCAGAATGCTTTAGCATCTTCATCACTGGGAATCACAAGGTAATTATGATGAGGAAGGCCATGCTGGTTCACCAGAATGACTTTTCATTACTTTCCAGTTTCAAAATATATAGCTTTTTTTCCCCATAATTCTCATCAGCCAACACAGATTTGCAGAAAATAAACTGACAAAACCAAGCTTGAGCCAGCAAGCATCAGACATGTTTCAGCTCCATGGATGCTAGGTGCTGACGACCTTGAGCAAGAAGCAGCCGAACCAACCTTCCCTGGCCCTTCAATGGTATCATTACTCAAATATCTAACCAATTAGTAGTCCAGGGAGTCACCACTGATTAGACTCTTAAACTGGACAAATCACCTCAAAAGTTTGGTTGCTGGCATTGAGTCAAAACAAGGTATACTGCAGGAGGGGTTCATTTCTGAATCTCTCAAAGCCTCTCCACCAGAGGTGTGCTGTGGGATATACTCCTACTACAGAATTTAATACTCATTCTACTTTGTCATGGCTCCAAGATATCTGCAATATTTACTGTCTACTGAATGCTCTGTAATGATCACCAAGGTTACTTCAACAACACCTTGCATCACTGTCAGCCAGCAGCATGGAAGTACCATTCCCTCTCTGCAAACACCTTCATAAACCCCACACCAATCCAAGTCAAACTCATTGACCACTGGTCATGGTCACTAGGATCCAGTATCAAAAATACAACTTCAGCACAAGACCAAAGGACAATTAGTACTGGACAACAAAAGTAGCCTTTCTTTCTTAGCCTCTTCTCAAGAACAAATGAAAACAATCAGGTTATCTAGAAATGAAATTATTTCAAGGAAAATATTTTGGATAATATGGTATTGGATTATTATTGTCATTTGTACCAAGGTACAGTGAAAGACTTCTAGAAAAAAAAATCAGGTTATCTAGAAATGCAAATGAAAACATTATAAAATTTCTTACAAAATATAGAAAACAGAACCATATAATAGTTATGGCATTGAAGGGAGCTATTCAGCTCCCTGATTCCACGCTGGCTCTTTATGTAGCAGTCCAGTCAGTTCCATTCTGGGAAAGGGTCGCTGACCCAAAACATTAACCAGTTTCTCTTTCCACAGATATTGCTTGACTGGCTGAGAGCTTCCAGCATTTCTTTTTGTTTTTTTTTCCCAGTCAGTTTCAGTCCCATTTTCCCCCCAGCCCTGTAAATTATTTTCTCTAACCAATTTCTTTCTGTAAACCTGGTACACTTTGTGTCTATCCAGACAGGCAGAGTTCCAAATGTTCACCACTCTGAGCAAATATATCCCTCCAGTGTCTTTTGCCTATATCAGATTAAATCCATGTCCCCTGTTTCTGGAGTGTCAGTTCACGTTGCCATTGCTTTATCTAAACCCATCATAATCTTGTACATCTCAGTCAAATCCACTCTCAATCTTCTTTGCCCGAGTGATAAAGAAGCCCACCTTCTCTGGTCTAATTCTGCCCTAATTGTCCCTGGGACCATTCCAATAAATTTTCTTTATGCCCTTTCTAGGACCATCCCATTCTTCCTAAATTCTTGTGTCCAGGACTGAAAGCAATCATTTCTTTGCAGCCTAACCAGTGGATCAAATGGTTCGACAAAACCTGTACTCTATGCGTCTAGTTATGAAGCCCAGAATTATTTTACTTATCAAATTTCAGAAAAAAAATAAGATCCTTGCTTTACCTCTTCCAGGAGATGAGGGTTCAAGCAATCTCCATCATCATTAAAAAGGGCATCCCAAGAGTCATCCTCTGGTTCTTCGAGAAGAGGCCTTTCAATGCACTCAGATTCTCCTGCACTGGTAGTTAATTGAGCCAAATCGAGTGAGATCTTATCTACACTTTGCAAAGCAGCACCAAGCTCAGCATTCACCTCTGCATTGACTGTTTTACTGTCTGTCGAGTCCATTGTGATGCTGCTGCCACCATCTTTCAAGGGCTCAGCCTCTTCCGTTCCTTGCTCTATTTCTTGTATACCTGACAAGCTAATAATTTTGGAATTTGGGGAATCTGAGCAAATCACTGTTTCAAATGAAGCAGGCAGGGCTACAATGCTCTCTTCTAGAACTTGTGAAAAAGAGTCATTATCTATCCTAGTTTCATGCTCTGTCGAATTGTTCACTTCAGCGAAGATTTTATAACAATTTACTTCAGATGCTCCAGTGCATGCATATTGTCTACAGCTTCTTTCCATCTGCTGGGCCTCATTTACACCATTTGAGCAGTCTGATATTGTACGTCGCTCAGCATCTGAGCATTCACAGCTGGCTAATTTAGAGGAGGCCAGTTCATTTAGCTGAAGAAAAGTGTCAGAATCACACCTTCTGTTCAATGGAGAGGCAGCATCTGTAGGCAGAGATTTGTTTACATCAGTCTCCAGTTCTCTCGCCGTTGAATCTACTGTATTTCGTTGGTTATTATTTCTCTGTTCATTGTTATGTGTATTTGGTAGATCCTGCTGGGGATGGGTTTGAAATTCTGCATAAATGGATTTCATTACTTCTCTATTGCTCTCAGCTATCAAACTAGGAACTTTAAGTAAACAGTTTGCTGCAGCATCAATATTACATTTTTCTGACACTGCCTTTTTGTGCACCGATTCATTCTCTCTACTGTGTACTGTACTGCTGTTTGATCCTACCCTACTTTTCTGCTGGGTTGTCTTCTTTTCCTTTGGGTGTTTTGATTCCAATCTGTGTCCTTCATCTGACATCCTCTCTTGTACAGAGCTCCCCATTTGTCTCCTTTCATCTAAATGCAACCTGCTTTCCAAATCTCTGTTGCTGCACTCTCTCTTACTATCTTCATGTTGGGACAAGTTGGCTTCTGGGAACATTTGTTCACGGTGTATGTCCAAGTCATTGCAAGAGATTGCTTTTAGACTCACAGTTGTCTCAGTCTTTTCTACTGCATCTGTTATTTTTGTGACAGTCTTTCGGTCTACACGAGTACCTTGCCCTTCTCGTTTGGGGCCACAATCTGTCTGTGGTTCTGCCCTCAAATGCCGTCGAGCTCGAGGAACATACAGAGCTTTGTCTGGCCTCTTTGACCTTGGTTTGCTCCTGTCATGTCCCTGCTCCATGAAGTTCTTCTTTTCTTATCTGAAACACAATCAGATAAGAGTCAAAAGCTCAATTTGCTTTCCTGCTGTCCATTAACAACAATATATCGCAATAAGTACTGAAAGTATGAGAGTTGCGGGGGCAAATTAATTATCTGTTCCCTGTCAAGTCTCATAAAAGAGGAAGTAATTATTCCTCTTGCAGTAGTTAAACATGGTAACCTTTTTCAATTCAGAAGTAGTTCTTTTCAGTAGTGCAGTTATTTCTTCTGATATGTTCATGCTGCCTCTCTCAAGGACTATAATGTACATTGGAACCGCCTCAGCCTGAAAGACTCGTTGTATTGTGAATTAAAAAGAATTTGTCAGGTTTGAAAAAGAATGATAGAAAATAAATTGCCAGCAACACACACAAAACACTGGAGGAACTCAGCAGATCGGGCAGCATCTATGGAGGGAAATAAACAGTCAACATTTCGGGCCGAGACCCTTCATCAGGACTGGAAAGAAAGAGGGCAGAAGCCGGAATAAAAGAGTGGGGAGAGGTGGAGAGGAGCATAAGCTGGCAGGTGATAGATGAGTCCAGGTGAGGGGCGGAGGTAGGTAGGTGGGGGCGAGGGCAGAGGGGGAGTGGGAGTGATGTAAGAAGCTGGGAGGCGATAGGTGGAAGAAGAAAGGGCTGAAGAAGATAGGAGAGGACAATAGATCTTGGAAAAAAGGGATAGAGGTGGGAGGAAGGGGAGATGGGCCGGAGCATCAGACGAGATTGCAAAAATATGGAAGAGTGCAACACTTGACAGCCCTGAACACAGTAAATGGATTCTATCTCGTTATGGCCTTGCACCTTATTGTCTACCTGCATTACACTTTCCCTGTAACTGTTACACTTCATTCTACATTCTGTATTGTTTTACCTTATACTACCTCCATGCACTGGGTAATGAATTGATCGGTATGAACGGTATGCAAGGCATGTTTTTCACTGTACCTCAGTACGTGACAATAATAAACCAATTCCAATTTTTTCAATTACCATGGTTACTAGTATACTTGCACCTTACATAAAATTTACAATATAAATACAAACCAAGAGATGATTACCAGGAATAGCCGTTTCAAGGGGATTTCAAGGGGCATAAATACAAGATAATCAGTATCACTAATAAAGCTAATTAAATGCAGGAGAATCTTCTTCATCCATAGAATGGCCTTTATGTGCAACCTGCCACCAAACGGGCAGTGTGGACAAATTTCAGGGGAAACTAGAGGAGGGCACGAGAAAGAGAGTCACGCAAGGAGAGAGGCAAAGGAGGAGCTGGGCAAAGAAGGGGAAAAGGCATGCTTATAGGGTGGGGAAGGGTCAAGTGGAGCAAGATTGTCAGCAACTTCTTGTTACATCAGAGACCAGCTTAGATGGGCACCTTGGTTGGCATGGACGAGTTGGGCTGAAGGGCCTGTTTCCAAGCTGTATTAGTCTAGGACTTTAACTGCCAGTTGAGATGAGTAGTTGGTATTTATATTGTATATTTTATTAAGCTGCAAATATGCTGGTAACCTTGGTTATTGCAAGAACAGACTTCACAATCCATTTACTATGTTCAGTACCACCCAGTGCTGCACTCTTCCATATTTCTGCAATCTCAGGTAAGATACTCCGGCCCATATCCCCCACTCTTCTGACATACATCTCTCCATTCATTACACTTTACAAATTTCTTGTTTCAGCCTTCCACTTCTTCAAAAATCTTTTGATGTGTTCCCCCATACTTTCTATTGCTCATCTAATCCTGATTTTGAAAGCTTCACAAGATGTTTTGCTATATTAACACCTCTGTAAGTGTAAGATAGTGTTGCTGAAGGTACCCAAGTCCAATTTCAATTTGAGATTATTAACCATCAATCATATGGAATAAGAGTAAGTGATAGAGAGCACTGCCTTTTCCCCATTTTATCTATAAATGTCCATTGGCTACAACTGTTTCACAGGGACTTAAAATACCTACTGCATTGCAAATGCATTTTCTGTATGGACAGCTCATTCTGTTCTAAAATGCATGGACCCTGCTTTAAGAGAAAAGCAAAGGCACAGAATATATAATGAAAGAAACAGAGAGGCTGGATTATTTCAGCTATTGCTGGTTACCCCAGATCCTTTCTGGAAGTCACCTAAATGGACGTCAGTATGAGGTTTTGTGGGTCGGTTTCTTCAAGTGAATGACGCCATTTAGCAGAAAGTTCAAACAAATTATTGATTTAAGCCCATCCCTTGGGTCCTCGGCAGCTACAAAACTCGTATTTTTTTCTGCCAATTACAATAAATTGTTTAATTTGTTATATAAACCAATACAGTGGCTTTGTGTGTAGGAAAATTCTTCCAACACCTCTTACTCGCTTCTGCACTAGATCCTAAAATGTTAAATGCCTCTTACTTTGAATTTTTTCCTCTCATGCACAAGCTTTCTAGCCTTGCCCTATTTTTTGATGGTGAGGACAGTGTCCCTTTTCTCTCTGAAATTCTACATGCGCTCTCATTCATATTCCTCCCCCTTCAAATCCAATATAGAAATAATGATTTAAAGCAACACTGCTCACTATTGGTGCCCGCTGGGATTTCAATGGGCTGAAGTATTCAAACAATATGCTCACTTAAGCAATGAGTATAATCTTGACCAAACCATTAAACAGCGCAGCCCCCTCAACTAGAGTCCCCACAAAAGCAAAGTATAATGACACTATGCTTGACTGGCCCGAAGCAGCTAGTTTCCAGTTGGAGATGTCATAAATACAGAAAATAATCCGATCAATGTATGGGCTGACAGAAAAATGACACTACTTTGACCCATGCTTTATGCTGTCATCATGGTTCAAGTCCAATTGTGTTTTGTATTTACAGGATTTTGCATAGATGGAAAGAGTCCTTGATTGCTCAAAGAAACACCCCTAGAAGGTAGTAATATGGAGCCAAATATTGGTTTATAATGTTATCTTGAAAGTGCTCTGCCCAACCTGTGCATAGGTCTAGCTTAGTGAAGAGCGTAATGGAGCGATGCAAATTCAATTCCTTAACTGGTTTTCACACACTTGCTTCTTAATTAATTTACCATTTATCTAAGTCACAGCCCTGATGGATCACTTAATTTAGGCTTTGCATGACTTTGCTGCCTCAAAAAGCCAGTTAGTGTATGATTCAAAATGCTTCTCTCCTGCAGCGCTTGCTGCTTGTATTCTGCTTCTACTTTAAAAGCTTTTTGAAATGTCATCCTGGCTCAGGGCTTAAACAGTTGTCTTTTGAACTAGAGAATTGTGGGTTCAAATCCCATCCTGGGAAAAAAACAGGCAAATTAAAAGTGATGTTTCAGTTCAATAACAAGGGCATACTAAATTTTAAGAGATGCTGTCTTTATCAGAAAGATTTAAAGCGACAACATGCCTAATCACCTGTAGGTGAAGATTCCATGTTCATTTTTCTACAAACAGGAAACTCTCAATCACAAAGAAGGCACGCCAGTGGCTCTACTTCCGTTAGGAGTTTGAGGAGATTTGGTGTGTCACCAGACTCTTGCAAATTTCCACAGATGTACGATGGAGAACATTCTGACTGGTTGCATCACCGCCTGGTATGGACGGTCCAATGCACAGGATCGCGAGAGGCTGCAGAGGGTTGTAGACTCAGCCAGCTCCATCACGGGCACAACCCTCCCCACCATCGAGGACATCTTCA